>CADDIJ020000608.1:0-114958 GCA_902809745.2 Tetradesmus lagerheimii
CACCCTGGGCACCACACCCTAGCAGTTGAACAAACTGAAGTGACCAGTGAAAAGATGCCAGTGACTGTATGGTGTGGCAGCAATACAGTCGCTTGGCATGGATGACTGGTGCCATCACACGCGGAAACCAAAATAGTGAGCCTGAATGCCAGCAGCATACCCACAACTTCTGTCTGCCTCAAATTGACTGCAATATAATCTTGCTGACTGAAATGCTTCTACAACAAATGCTGTCACGGCTCCCAGGGGAAGCTAGCCAGCCTCTGATTCACTTGGCAGAGCCAATGTAGACCTCCATCACACCTTGCATTGGCCAATATTTCATTCCAGGGCGGTCAAATGAGTGTTGTCGCTGTCAAGCTGTGCCCTTGGCCTGCAAAAGGGGAGATGGGCATGCACACAACGCAGCAGCTGATGAGTCAGAGCTGTTGGAAAAAAGTCCATGTGGTGTCAAACAAGCAAAGCGTGCACAGTCAAAAGCCTCAGTATCAGATGCCAGCAGTAAATGCACACTGCAACATATGCACACGTTGCACACATGACAGCATAGCCACCACACTTGCTATGTACCGTAGCTCTCAACTCACCCCTGGTGCTGCCATGAAAGCCTTTATGACCACCTCCCTGTATGTGGCCTCGTGGCCGCCACTGGGCATCATCGCCTGCTCTGCTGCCATCGGCACACCAGTGCGCAATGCCTCTGCTGCAGCCAGCAGACACGCGGCCACTGCAGGGTGGTCTTGCTCATTGAGAGCGCAGGCTGCCTCCAGCTGCCTCATGTTGCGCTGCTTGTCCTACTCAGCCGCCGTCTGCCTTGCGAGCTGGGCCATTTCCTGCTCCTCTTTCAGGGCAGCAGCTGCCCTCTCACCATCACTGATAGTCTTCAGGATGCTGTGAAGCCTGAACCGCTGCAAGGGTGGGCACAAATGACAGGCAGGGGCACAGGGGCAGCAGGGCAGGCAGATGTTAGCAGAGGTGGCGTTGCTAGGCTCTGAAATACAATGCCATGTCTATGCTAGCTATGAAAGCTGGACACGCACCTTCTCCCTCAGCGCCTTGGTAATCTCTGAGGTGACCCGCTGACCTCCTAATTGCAGCTCCATGATATCTTCACAATACTCGGTTATCTTGCGCTTCAGCTCGGGCCGAGACTCCAACTGCTTGGAGAGCCATTTGGCACATGTGTTGCAGCATGCAGGCAGGCCCAGTGCTACATACCCTGCCTGCCCAACCTTTGAGCCCGTTCTGCTTGTACAAGTGCTGCATTTGCAACAATCAAGAGCCACACATGGCATGCCTCTGAAGTGCATGGTAACAGCTGTGCGGTGGTCGGGTTCAGTGGCACTGTAGGATGCTGTTGGGCAAAGAGTGAAAGCTCAAGTGAAGTGCTTGTTAAGCTGCAGTGCTTTCTGGGGGACTTGTTGCATCTTGTGTTGAGACATCAATTTATAGGCCTTGACAGTGCTCATTTTGTTATGTAAATGGGGTTTAACAATGTGCATTCAAGGAGCTAACTGTAGCTGCTACTTGCGGGTGCCAATTGCGGGTGCTGATAACACCTGTAGCTGCTACTTACCAGCGCTGACTGCAGCAGTAGGTGCTAATTACAAGCGCTAATGGTAGCTGTGGGTGTTAATTGCAGACAGCAGGCACTGGCTGTTATCAGCTGGGTGCGGTGGCAGTTTGCACATTTATACAAGATGACATCCCTGTCAAATGGGTCAACTGCCACCTCCAAATCCAGCTTTAACTGGGGCCAGCCACAAACAACACAGAAGCTGCTTTGGGTGGGCGCCAAGACCGGCTGGGTGGGTGGTTGGCAGTTTGCACATTTATATAGTGATGAAACTCATGTTAATGGGTCAAGTGCCTTGCGGCCGAGGGCGCCAACCTCAGCAGCTCTTCCATTGTGACGGTGGCAGCGGCCTACCTCAAGGACTCAGCCCTCAACTGGTACAGCCAGCATGAGCAGGCTGTGGCGGTGGGCAAGGCTCAGCCCTACGCTTCTTGGGATGAGTTCAAGAAGGCCTTTATCGCCCGTTTCACCCCTGTTGACCCAGAGGTGGACGCGCGGGAGAGGCTTGACCGGCTCACCCAAACGCGTAGCGTGTTCGCTTATGCCCAGGAGTTCAACACCTACATGCTGGAGCTGCCGCACATGGACGAGAACGACCGCATTCATCGCTTCATCCGCGGTCTGAAGCCGGAGGTGCGCATTCACGTCAAACTGCAGCAGCCAACCACGCTGCATGACGCCGTGGAGCTTGCCATTAAGGCAGAGTCGATGGTGTGGGAGCGTGGTCGAAACGGCAACAGCCGCTTCGTCAACATGGGCAGCAACAACCGTGGAGCGGTTGCAAGGGGCGGACCGGCACCCATGGAGCTCGGAGCAATGGAGCCGCAGAAGCCCAGGAACCAGCCGCTCAAGTGCTTCTACTGTGGCAAGCCAGGGCACAAGCGGCGGGATTGCAAGAAGCTGCAAGCGTACAAGCAAGCGTGATGGGGACACCTCTGCACGGTCAAACTGAAGGGCGCGTGCAGTAGTGTGGGTCGTACTGTGCGCATTGAGCAGGCTCAGCCCCGTGCGCCTGTGAGAGACTCACGCCAGGTAGAAGGCTCACAAAGGCCTAGTGAGCCTGGAGCATCCAGTGCAGCCCAGGGAAAAGCGGGTACCCGTCGTTGTGGACGACTGCGGGACTGTACCTACTGGCTGTTCAACCGCCTAGAGAAGGTCAAGTACGCCGATGCTTACGGGCCATTCTCAGTGGACCCCTGCGCACGTGAGGAGACTGCCCAGGCTGACAAGTTCTACAAGGGCTTCACTGACTTCCGCAAGGCTAATGTCAGCGGCGAGTCAGTATGGCTGAATGTGCCTTTCCGGCATGCTGGCCAATATCTGAGGCACTACCTGGATTGTAAGAAGACCGCACCGGAGACGACATGCGGCGTGTTTATCCTGCCCAAGTGGGACAGGAAGCCGTGGTGGAAGCTGACGCAGGGGATGAGGGTAATTCACGAGTACCCTGCGGGAACGGAGGGCTTGTTCTCTATCCCATCCGGGGACAGGTGGGTGGAGCAAGCTTCTCAATGGCCGGTGATCATCCTGTGGGATCCGCCCGTGAAAACAGGAGTGGAAGGTTATGCCTTTTGGGTTGACCAACGCACCCGCAACTTTTCAGCATTTGATGAATAAGATTTTGCAGCCATATCTTGATAAGTTCGTGGTGGTGTACTTGGATGACATCTTGATCTTTTCCAAGACACCTGAGGAGCATTTGGAGCACGTGGCTAAGGTGCTCGCGGTTTTGAGGGAGAATCAGCTTTATGTGGGGCTTGACAAATGTGCATTTGGGCTCAGCGAAATCGACTTCTTGGGACATGTCGTCAGTGCCGACGGCATTAAGCCAGATCCCAAGAAGGTGGCAGCGGTTACGGAGTGGCCGACACCTGGCACTGTGCGTGAAGTGCGAGGTTTTCTCGGTTTGACTGGTTACTACCGGCGCTTCATTCAGCACTACGCTCAAAAGGCGTACCCGTTGACAGAGCTCACCAAGGAGAGCATCAAGTGGCACTGGCGGGATGATGTAGAAGGTCGGGCCTTCGACGAGCTCAAGAAGGCATTGGTGTCCGCACCTGTACTGGTGACGCCTGATCCGAGCTTGCCTTATGAGGTCTACACCGACGCCTCCAAGTTTGCGCTTGGAGCGGTACTACTTCAAAATCAGGGCAAGGGCTTGCAACCCGTGGCTTATCTGTCACGGAAGCTCTCGCCAACAGAGCGCAACTACCCCACTGGAGATCGGGAGATGCTTGCAATCTACTACGCTCTACAGCAGTGGCGTTGCTATCTGGAAGGAGTTCCCTTCAAGGTCAACTCTGATCACCTGAACCATACTTGGTTCAACAAGAAGCAGGATCTTTCTCGACGACAGGCCAAGTGGAGTCAGTGGATCGAGTCGTACTACAGTGGTACGGAGATTGCTTACAAGGAGGGAGCTAAGAATTTGTCAGATCCTCTGTCACGGCGCCCGGATCTCGCCTCAATTGAGCTTGCTACGGCATCTGTGCCTAGCAACTTGAAAGAGGAGATTCAGGCTGGATATGAGAAGGATCACTACTATGATGATTTGATGCCAGGTCTGTGGATGCATGATGGGTTGTGGTACTTCCAGGATCGCGTGGCTATCCCAGCAATTCCCGAGCTCAGGAAGCGCATTATTGCCGAGTGCCATGACTGTCCAAGTGCAGGACATCTTGGCCACACCAAGACCCTGCAACGTGTGGCCAGGAGATTTTGGTGGCCGCACATGAGCCGTTCTGTCTATTCTTATGTTGTGGCATGTCCTTTATGTCAGCGCAATAAGCCTGTGATGCAGCGACCTCTTGGTCTTCTGCAGCCTTTACCTGTGCCTACGGCAAAATGGGAGCAGATTACCATGGATTTGATCACAGATCTGCCTGTCACCAAGGAGGGGCATGATGCGGTGGTGACCTTTGTGGATCGCCTGACAAAGATGGTCCACTTTGCACCCACCACTAAGACTGCAGGAGCGGAGGCGATCGCCAACGTATTTGTGCGTGCATGGTATAAGCACCATGGTTTGCCTCGTGTCATTATCTCTGACAGGGATCGGCGGTTTCTGAGCCACTTTTGGCAGGCATTGTTCAAAGCTCTTGGCACTGAGCTGCGGCTTTCTACAGCTTTTCACCCGCAGACTGATGGCCAGAGTGAGCGTGCGAACCGCACCTTGGAAGAGGTGTTACGCCACTTTGTTTCACCTCGCCAGGATGATTGGGACGATTACCTAGATTTGGCGGAGTTTGCTATCAATGATTCAGTCAGTCCTTCTACGGGCTACACGCCTTTCTATTTGGCGTATGGTCAGAATGTGTCCTCACCTATTGATTTGGCAGATGCGATCGTGCCAGCAGCGCAGATGCGTGCTCAGGAAATGACGGACGCAATTGAGCATGCCAAGGCCAAGCCTCGGGAGTCCCGTGAGCGCCAAGCGCGCGCAGCCAACAAGGAGCGACAGCACTACCTGTTCAAAGTCGGAGACAAGGTGAAGCTGTCCACAATCAACCTCAATTTACCATCCACGATGAGCAAGAAGCTCGCAGCTCGCTTCATTGGCCCCTTCACGGTGGAGAAGATCATCAATCCGGTGGCCTACAAGCTGAAGCTTCCTGTTTCTCTCAAGATTCACCCTGTATTCCACATCAGCTTACTCCGGCCATGGAAGGAAGATGCGCAGTTCCCTGACCACAAAGGACACTCTGCACCCGTGCTCGTCTACCCTGATGACGACCAGTGGCTGGTAGACAAGCTCCTTGACAAGCGGCGTGAGCGAGACGGCCGGCGCTGGATTATCAAGTACTTGATCCGTTGGCTCAATTGTGGCCCAGAGGATGATTCATGGGAGCCAGCAAGCAACATTGAGCAGAGCTTGATAGATGAGTATGAAACCTCTCATCATGCAACCCCAGAGCAGGCGGTGGCTACCCGCAGCACACGCAGGCAGGTGCATCGACGTGGCTGATGGGTAAGCAGCGAGGACGTTGCTCCTTGGGGAGGGGGCATGATGTAAGGTTGAAGGAACCGGAAGTTTCTAGAAGGTTCTAGAAGGTTCTGGATGTTTCCAGAAGGTTCCAGATGTTTCCAGAAGTTCTAGAAGTCTCCGGAAGGATGTAGATGTTTCCGGAAGTAGTATGTTCTAGGATTGTCTAGAAGCTTCCTTGGTCCAGAATGTTCCAATTGTAGGCAGTTGAGGAGGCGTTGTAGGTTTTTGCCAAGGCTATAAATAGAGGGGGCCTCTCCTCACTCAACAAGAAGTATTCACTCAAGAAGTCTTTCCATCAGACCTTTCAAGTCCTCGTAGCCTCGCCTATTGTGTGAAGCCTTCCCTTGGTAACTAACTGAGCCTTCTATACAACTACGGCCTACGTCGAATCGCTATAGAAGACCTTAGTTGCCAAAGGACCCGCCGTCAAGGCGTGACAGCAGCAGCAGCGGGCAGCATGACTTTGCTGATGCAGCGTTATAACGCTATAAGCGATTGTCTCTTCAGCTGCCTCCAAAGCTGCCTATCATCATAATATATAACTAAGGATGTTGGCAAGCATACACGTACAAAAAAGCGTCGAAAGACGAGTACGTACTATACGCGTATTTTCGGGTCTCGGCCAAAAACCGGCATATAATGGCATATAATGGCCACCTTATATTTCACGTAGGTTTTCACCCTGTATTCGACGCATAATACGCCGTAGACGCTGAAACTGCCTGTATGTCATGGCGTATAAAGCCTTGGACAAGCTCAAATAGACCGGGAAGGCGCCACACATGGCTTGCATAGATCCCACAACATACTTAGAGCTCAACTAGCATGCCAGAGGTGCTGCTGGCATGCAGCAGCAGCTGTGGGGTGGTACACTGCTGCTGCTTCTTGGGGAGTGCGCTGCTGCTGCTGTCAATGCTACACTGAAGTAGTCTGGGACATGCAGCCCACGAGTGACATCAAAACCAGTGCAAATAGCACCGACATGCACCTCTCTTTCACAACAGGGCCTACTCACAGCTTCATCACAGTGTCAAACAGCTGCACAGTCTCTACTGCTGCAACAATATAAGCTGCCAGTGCGCCCACATCAGCAACAGGCTGGTTGTGTGTAGCAGGCTGTTTCATTGGTTGCACGGCAGAAGGGTTGATAAGTGTTAATAATAATAATCAATCCTTGTAAGCCATACCTTTCGGCATCGGCAACCGCGCCTCACCCACTGGGGAGGCGGAAAGCAGACTGATTATTCTCTCTATTATCGGTGTAAGGTAGACCACCCAGACCCTTACACCCCTTACTAGGCAGCATGTGGGAATCACCCCATACGGTGGACTGCATACCTAGCAGGGCCGGTGGGTATATAGCCAGCAATCGACGGAGTCCTGCGGAGAGTCGCGAGGACATTAGCAGCATCCTTCCTTCGGCTTTCGCCGACTGTATCCCTGAGTCCAGAGACATACTGCTTAGGCTCAGAATCGAACCTGCAACCTTTCGGCCACTGTTCGTCCGTCATCACCACTGCGCCACGTGTTTAACGTCCCGCCGGACGTAAACGGCGTCCCCTCGACCGGATCGGTTGATAAGTGTTGTAGTAGCGTTTGGAAGCTGTTCTCGGCCCGACATGGTGTCAGCCAATGCAGCAACAGGATGGTTGTGCACAGCGGTTGCCGCAACGGCGAGCTGTTGTGTGCAGTATGGTATTGTTGGCGATGACTGCAGCAACAGATATTGGTGTCAAACCGATGCCTGTGTTGATAGTGCTGCTTGAACTGCATGTTAAGTATTGCAAATGGCTTCTGACAGGTGCGCAGCCTGCCGATTGGCAGTGCACGCGTGCAGGTGTGGAGCAATCGCATGTGCAAAGGGCTCGTGCAACACCACAGACGCATGACTTGTTGCTCCCTCAGCTGCTGAAAGTATGTTGATATCTGCAGATCAGCAAAAAAGAAAGCCAGTAGGCTGTACAGTCGTGGTATGCTGCCCTGACAGCAGGTGCATACCTGTGTGGGCATGCAACTGCATGTTAGGGGGCTGCTGCACTCAACAACACCAATCTGCCGTCGTATACAGGCGTATAAGTGCCGTTGCAGCAGGCAGACACAAGTTCGTAATGCCAAATATAAGTTGTAACAAACAATATAACATATTTGTTAACATAGATATAACAGCTGCCCTCAGGATTGCCAACTTCATGTTTTTTATACGTGTACGGGTGGCATATAAGGCCTGATACGGCATACAATACTGTTTATACGCAGTACATTTATACGGTGTGTACGCTTGCCAACATCCATATATATAACTGATTCAAGCCATAGCATCAACGCTGCCTACTCAAAGCTGCTTATGTATGCTGTGCTGAACCCCGCCCACAGCAGCAGCAGCGGCACGTCAAGCACGCAGTGCAGCCGCAGCAACAGCCCCCTCACAAATGCTGCTTTGCTGCTGGCTCGGAACAGCGAAGGAGCACCAGGCATCATCCAGCTGCCGTGTGTGTGCAGCCACTGCCACTGTGACAGCTGCTCTGCAATGACCAACAGGAACGTGGTGAAACATAAACCCCACCAGACGTTGAACGTGCTAACAATCGCCATACACTGCCCCTCCAGAAGAGCTTGGCAGTCGCTGCTGGTCAAACCAGCAGTTTGACTGGTCAAGCTGCCAGTTTGACTGCCACACTCCTGCAGGTCTGCGGCATCGCTTGGTTGACCGCTGCTGCTGATGATGATGATGATGCCTGTACTGCCAAGCAGCGATGCATCACTGCTGCTGCTGCTGCTGTTGTTTCCTGCAAGCCCGCAGTGCTGCAGCATGCTGCGGGCTGCCGGCTGCCACTGGCCAGTGCCGTTTCCTGCAAAGTGCCCGCGGCCAGAGACATAGTCGAGACCACTGGCTGCTGCGTTCAGAATCGCCAAGTGCCTGCAAACAAGCAAATTCAGGAAGCATACTCGCGTAAGGCAGCAGATATTGTCGCCTAATCCTAGCTTCTTATAGCAACATAGCAAACTGAAGACCGAGCCGCTGTGCAGCAGCACCCCGTCTGCATGCACTGAAAAGAGTACAGCAGCATTGCATCCACATGCACCTTGCTGCTTGTCTGCCAGCAGCACCTGCCCTTGCTCAGTCAAACATTGGTCAAACTCTGGTCAAACACTGGTCAAACTGCTCACTTGTTATGCTGCAGCAGGTAGTCCTGCGAGTTGACCAGCTGAGAGCAGTACAGCGGCACCCACGCCCACGCCAACCACAGCACAAACGCTGCATTCAGTGCTGCCATTCGTTGCCACGGCATTCGCAGCGCTGAAGCCAACAAAACGCATAACAAGTTGCCGTTTCTGTACACTATCTGCAGCACAGATATCCAACTGTGTGGAGATTGCCCTTGAGGTGCTGCGATGTTGACCCAGTAGACCATCGGCGCTACAATGCTGTACTGCAGCAGCAGGAGCCAGCGCCGGAGTCGGATGTATGCTGTTCTGTCCCTGTGTCTGAGACGCAGCCCAAAGAGAACCGCACATATTGCGAGCACAGCTGCTGCTCTAACTTTCAAGCGCGCAAAGAACAGCTCCGGCTGGGGGCTGTAGCGGCTTAAAATGTTGCAGAACAGCATGAACAGCATGGAGCCTCCTGCTACTGCATCGTAGTGCGTGCTCCATTGTACTTCCTGCATGAGCGCAGCATCATCATAAGCAGTTAAAACGCAGCAGGAGCAAGAAGAGCAGTGTCAGCGGTAGCAACAGCAGCAGTAGCAGCAGCAACAGCAGAAGCAGCCAGCACGCGGAAGATCGGAGCGATGACATCTTTGCGTTATATAACATGCAAAAATCTGCAAACATGTGCATAAGATGCAGCTCACTCCGCAACAACTGGTGTGTTGCAGTGAATGCTGGGCTTGCTGCTGTCAGGAGAGACGTACCTGCCACTGCCAGTAGGGTGCCCATGTAAACCGTTGCCGAGCATTTTCATCATCGTCCTCACTAACATCGTATTCCATTGCAGTTCTGCTGTTCGCATCGCCCTCTGCCGATGGCATCGCTGCCGGACTTTCGGAAGCGCCCACGCTCAGATGTGGACACACAGTCGTGCTGGTGACGTGCTGAACTCGTAAATGACATCTGAGTTGTACTCTAGCTGCTGCTCTCTCGCGCTACTTGCCACGCCGATCTACTGGGGCTGTCACTGGCATTGACTGTCACTGGCAGAACCCTGAGAACGCCTGGTTCCTTTCAGCGTTGTAAAGTTTTGCATCGGCGTTGCAAGCAAGTCATGGAACTGACCACGAGTCACGTGTCTAATGGGTGGTGAGACAAATGGACGTATGGCCGCATGTGGGGTGGTGCAGAGCTGGTGACAGTCAGCGGCTGGCGGTTTTTTCCCCGAAGCTGCAAGTGATGGATGCCTACACAGTGACCTTCATGTGAGCGTCACACCTCTGTCGTACAGCCTGCACAGGAACCCCCATGCATCCCTCCCTGGGTGACAATTCAATGAATGTGTGTTACACACTTGTCACCAACATGCCATTTTTTTACCGATTACCAATACCGCCGACGGCAACATGCACTGAATACCACTCGTACGCCAGCATGCACCACTTGTGCTTGTGACCAGCCTCAACATCACCACCCATTTTCGCTACCCGGTGGCACAGTGTGCAAGCTGTTCTGAAGTGCCCTGTAAACACGCAGCGCTATCACACTACATGGGACTCTGTACTGCAGTGTACTTGCTTGCTGTTTTGTTCAGTGCACCAGCAGCAGACGATCCACTCGCACGCTGAGGCTTGATATATGTAGCTAGAACCGGCCAGTCTCACAGTGATCAGCAATAATGCCACTGGTATAATACTGCCAACATACTGCCAACATGCACACATCTGTTGTATCCCTCATGCCTGTGCACACCTGCAGCTGTTGCCGCCGACTGACAGCGCTGAAAAGATGCATCGCTGCTGCTGTTGGCTGCTGCAGCTACAATCCAATCAACGGCCACTGGTCGACAGAGCTGTGACGTTCGACGCATGCACTCCCCGCCTGTGCAGTACATCTCTACACCCCTGAAACTGCTCTCCAACCATCCGCATCCTGCTGCTGCTGCTGCTGCTGCTACTGCTGCTTCCAACCCATGCTGCAGGAGCACGCTGAGTCATCTACAACCGCTGCAGCAGCACCCCAGTCCCCAGCAGCAAGTCAACTGCGGCTGCACACCAAACCTGCTGCTGGTGCTCACAGGGAGCTGACGTCCACTGCTGTTGCTGCGCGGGCCTCCTCCAACCGCTGGCTCTTTGTAACAACCAAGTAACACTTGATGACGTCACCCTCCTGCCAGGCAGTGAAGTCCTCGCCACCCACACCACACTCCAGGCCGTTTTGCACCTGCGGAAATTGACAGCAGCAGAACAGCAACGCGCATCAACAGTGTCAGCATGGTGTCAGTTTTGCAGCTGGGCAGTGAAATCCTCCCCACCCACACCACACTCCAGGCCGTTTGCACCTGCATGAAGCAGTTGACAGCAGCAGAGCAGCAACGCGCATCAACAGTGTCAGCATGGTGTCAGTTTTGCAGCTGGCAGTGAAGTCCTCTCCACCCACACACCGCACTTCAGGCTGTTTTTGCACCTGCGGGAACCAGTTGACAGCAATAAGCATCAGCAGTAGTATCGCAAGATGAGTGGCAACAGCGCGACACACTACTATATATACCGTGTTGTAGCTGACACAAATTGACAGCAGCAGCACTGCAAGTAGAAAAGGGTGTATCGTTTCCACGTTGTCATTGTTGCACCGGCTGGCCACCTTGCCGGTGAACACAAATTGCATCGGGCACCCTTTTCAGAGCTGGCATGGCCGAAATCAGCCGCCAAAAGACGACGCACAAGCCACAATGAACAGGCCCATACTCAAACCAGATACATTGAATTAGAACATCACAAGCTGAACGCCGCACCTCGTCCACGTTGTCCTTGATGCGTCGCAGGCTGGCCACCTTGCCTGTGAACACCACCTCCTTGCCACGCGTGACCTCCATCTGCGCGCCCTTCTGCAGCTTGCCCTCGTCAACCAAGCAGCCCGCAACCTTCTTCTTGCCGCTGCCAAACACGGCCTTGACCTGCAGCGAAAAACAGATGTCACCACTGTGTGGTCAGCAAACTTGCAACCTAGTCAGCGACCAGAGATTTTTAGGGACTCGCCACAAACAGCAGAAACGTACAGCTCCAATTTGAGCATGATGCAGCTTGCCCTCATCAACCAGGCAGCCCGCAACCTTCTTCTTGCCGCTGCCAAACACAGCCTTGACCTGCAGGATGGTAACAAAACAGCAGCAACACTGGCGGTTTGGCGTATATTCAAATTGTGAAAACATGTCATGCCACTTTCTTCTCGCTGCTGCTGAGAGGAGGTACAAACCCTAAACCTTGGGCTAAAGCTATAAGAGTGACGGTGTCACGGGGTAGGGTCGGGCAGGGTCAGGTTCAGGCAGGGCTAGGGTCGGTCGAGGTAGGGTTGGGCGATCTAGGGTCAGGCAATGCGAGCAGGTGAGGGGGTACAGCAGTGCAGCAGCTCATAGCTGCCTGCACAGCAGCAAAACATCCATGAACGAGCGACCTTGTTCTTGCCGCTGCCAAACACCGCCTTGACCTGTAGGATGGTAGCAAAACAGCAGCAGTGCAGCAGGTCATAGCTGCCTGCACAGCAGCAAAACATGCATGCATGACGCAGAAAAGCCGCCCCATTGTCCTCAACTCATCACGAGCTCCAACACGGGAAAAGGAACAAGCAGATGACAACCAGGCAAGGCCAAAAAACAAGAGCTTTCACCGTTGCGCTGCCGAGTGGCTGCCGCTCCTCCACTGTGCGCAGCTTGCCCTCCATGCATCAATAAAATGTAAATGACAGAGAAAACGAACATACAAGTGGGTCCAGTCACAAGCAGCATATCAGAAAGAAGCGAAAACCCTTCTCACCGTTGCGCTGCCGAGTGGCTGGCGCTCCTCCACCGTTCGCAGCTTGCCCTCCATGGCCGCCTTCACGTCACCACACACCCCTCACCAACAAACTGGGCCTCACACCGCGCGTTTCAGCCTTTTTGATCAATTATATTCCCCCAGGACATGCTTCAACACAAGGACAGCGTTTTCAGCAACAAAAGCATGCAGATGACAACCGGGCATGTCCAGAAAGAACAAGAAAATGTGAAAGCCTTTTTCTCACAGTTGCGCTGCCGAGTGGCTGGCGCTCCTCCACTGTGCGCAGCTTGCCCTCCATGGCCGCCTTCACGTCATCGATCAGGTTGTAGATTACCTTGTATGTGTTGATTGTCACACCTGCAAAATAACAGTCATGTAACACATATGTAACGCAGATGAGAAAAGGTCTGGCAATTCAAAAGATGGTGCATGGCTGCCTTCACGTCATCGATCAGGTTGTAGATCACCTTGTATGTGTTGATCGTCACACCTGCAAAATAACAGTCATGTAACACATATGTAACGCAGATGAGAAAAGGTCTGGCAATTCAAAAGATGGTGCATGGCCGCCTTCACTTCATCAATCAGGTTGTAGATCACCTTGTACGTGTTGATCGTCACACCTGCAAAAGTAACAGTCATGTAACACATATGTAACGCAAATGAGTGAAGGTCTGTCAAAATCAAGTGGTGCATGGCCGCCGTCACGTCATCGATCAGGTTGTAGATCACCTTGTACGTGTTGATCGTCACACCTGCAGAAATAGCAGTCATGTGACACATATGTAACGCAAATGAGTGAAGGTCTGGCAAAATCAAGTGGTGCATGGCCGCCGTCACGTCATAGATCAGGTTGTAGATCACCTTGTACGTGTTGATCGTCACACCTGCAGAAATAGCAGTCATGTGACACATATGTAACGCAAATGAGTGAAGGTCTGGCAATTTCAAGATGGTGCATGGCCGCCTGCACGTCATTGATCAGGTTATAGATCACCTTGTACGTGTTGATCGTCACACCTGCAAAAGTAACAGTCATATAACACGTGTGGGTCAAAGCATGCAGACAGTCTGTACCTGGTTGGCACGGCAAGGCGCGCAGCAACAGCAAGCACTCCATGCCCATCTTGGGGTTATAACCGATAAGCTATGTTGGCTACAACTCATTAGCTCTGCTGGATTACAACTTGGTGGCTCTGTTGGATCCCAAGTAATAGCTCTGTCGGAGGCAGGACAGCAACGTCATGCTGTGTCAACCATGCTGCAATGTTCCAGCAAACAAACGAAAAAGGTCCTACTCACCCAGGCGCTTTGCGTGTGACAGCGCAGCTTCATCGGGGTTGAGGTTGAAGCCCACCACCATGCAATGCCCTGAACACGGGCTCTCCTAACAGCTCAACCGGACCCTTGAACTCTCCCGAACCTCCCCCAGGTGATTGACGTGTGACAGCACTGCCTCATGCGAGCGCAGATCGCACCAACACACCGGCAACCAGGGTCACGTAACACCCATGGAACCACATGCTGCACTCACCCAGGCGCTTGGCGTGTGACAGCACCGCTTCATCGGGGTTGAGGTTGAAGCCCACCACCATGCCGCTGCTGGCTGCTGCAAGGTCAACATCGCTGGTGGTGATGTCACCAGCAGCACACAGCAGGTAGCGCAGCACCACAGACTCCTGCAGACGCAGCAAATCACAAAGGAACACATGTACAGTAACAGCTGAAAAGAAGCGAAGTGCACGGCGCAGCACACTGCAGGTAGCGCAGCACCACAGACTCCTGCAGACGCAGCAAAACAAATGAAAACAAGCATGGATCAGTACAGTGACAGCTGAACAGAAGCAGGCTGCACAGCACGACACACATCTTTGCGGCCCCATGAGAGCGTGAGTGCTTGCACGAAAGTGTCACTGGTGAAGAAGTAGCCGGTGGTATTTTATCATATGAAAAAAAACTTTGAAAGCCTGAGAACCTTGCCTGCGACTACACCACAGGCGAACCCTGGTTGCCTCAACCGCAAGCTTTGAAGGTGTTCATGAACCCCAGCCTAACCTGCGGCAGGCCCTGCAGCGCTCCCTTGATCGCCTCAACCATACCAGACGTGACACCCTGACGCTTGTCAACCCTGAACGCAGATCCCCGGCTGCCTCAACCGCACATTGAACCCAAAGCAGTATGGCAGCATAAACCCCAGCATGAACCCCAACCTGAAGCTTTCTGTAAACCCTGTATGGCTGCTTTGGGTTGTTAACCCCAGTCCCACCTGCGGCAGGCCCTGCAGTGCCCCCTTGATCGCCTCCACCACTCCAGACGTGTCACCCTTGATGATCAGGTTCATGCGCTGCAGAAAGGCAGCGCAGCACACGAACAGCAAGCAGACAACAAGAACAGCACATCGGCAGTGCCGGTTGTGTTATGATGTGTGAAGGAAACTGATAACTTCTGCGTGCAAGCCATTGTCAGTTGAAGCTGCTTGCAGGACACTCGAAATACACAGCACGCGTATCACCACCAATAATGGTCAGGTACAGGAAACAGCATCACAAAACCATCAACTGCATCGCTGACTAGTTGAACAGCAGTACCCAACCCTCTACTCAGCTGTTCATGTTCTTGTCAATGCGTCTCACAGCCAGACAGATACATATACATGCCATGACCGCACCTGCAGCGTGTCAGTGTCCTCATCAAACGTGGCCAGGCTGCTCAGTGTGACCATGCTGCCAGTGGTGCTCATCTCAACAACACACAAACCCACCACATCGACATGCATCAATCAAAAGCAAATACGTCACGCGTGCACCCGGCCCTGCCATCAAATGTTACCAAGCTGCTCAGTGTTACCATGCTGCCTGTGGTGCTCATCTCACAGCTTTACTTAAAAAAAGACACCATGCTATCAAGTGCAGCAGATACTGCTGGACAAGCAGCACCAGACAAAGCAGCTCCAGACAAAGCAGCTAGCACTTGCACATCGTTTAGCTGAGGGCATACATGCATAAAACGGTGACGACAGCCTACCTGCAGCGTGTCGGTGTCCTCATCAAACGTGGCCAGGCTGCTGAGTGTTACCATGCTGCCGGTGGTGCTCATCTCTGCAATGCGCGCAGCACGCAGCCCTTCGCTAGCAGCATCGGCCGCCTTACGCGCATCACTCTCGTTGCTGTGAGCCTGCAGGATATGGACAGCAGCAGCAGCAGCAGCAGTGATACGCTTCCAGCTGAACAATCTGCTCAACTCCCGTGCGATGCTGTGCAGCCTCCCCCAGCTACCTGCATACACTTTATTATATGCTATAATACAAAGTTATAGCGTATAACTATGTTATACACTAAATTACATACCATAATGATGGACGTATACAACCCTGCGTGCTCTAAATCCCACCTGGAACTCGTCGCCAGCCTGAGGCACTGAATTGAGTCCAATCAGCTGCACCGCAATGGAGGGGCCTGCCTCAGACACGGGCCGCCCTGCTGAGTTGTTCAGGCTGCGGACCTTGCCATACGTTGCGCCACACGCGACAATGTCGCCAGTGCGCAGCGTGCCGGCCTGCAGTGCGACAACAGCAGCAAAGGCAGAGCAGTTCAGTGCATGCGATGCTGGCTTAGGCTGCGGACCTTGCCGTACGTTGTGCCACACGCAACGATGTCGCCGGTGCGCAGCGTGCCAGCCTGCATTACACAAACCATACAAAGGCAGAGCCATTCAGTGCATGCGTTGTAGAATGATGGCTCAGGCTGCGGACCTTGCTGTAGGTCGCGCAACATGCGACGATGTCGCCGGTGCGCAGCGTGCCAGCCTGAAGTGCGGCAGCAGCAGCGAACAGAATGAGTGTGTTGAAGGTGACTTTAAGCAGGTGCCTTGCCGCACATCGCGCCACATGCGGCGATGTAGCCAGTGCGCAGCGTGCCAGCCTGCAGCAGTGAACACATCTAATATACTAAAGCGACCGAAACCGAGGGCAGTGAACCCGCGAGAGGTGACAGTTGGACCGAAAGTGCAGGAAGGAAGCGTGGGACGCAGAAAATAATGCTGGGATCGTAATCAGCGTATCGAAATACCCCACTGACCGCGAAATCAGCGCCTGAGCTGCACCTTGGCCTCAACAATGGGTGGCAGGGGCCACGCAGCAGCCTTCATAGGGCTGCTGATGCTGCTGCAAGTTGCAGCCATATACGACCAACAACCTCCCTTTGCAACTCCTGACAGCGCAAGGGATCTGGAAGCGAGGAGAGAGGCGGACAGAGAGGGCAGCAGGAGCGATGCTGAACAGGAGGGTAGGTAGCCCGCGCCTGCATACGTGCTCTTTGCGTCTTCGCTCTCATGCAGGTTGATTGCATTCCCCTCGACGCTGTACTGCAGGCGCTTTGCAGTCCCCTGCTCGCACAACACGCCAGCAGGCGGTTTGCCCAGCTGGCCTGCAGGACCGGTTTACAACAACTATGCAGCGTGCACAGCAGCGTGCTCAGCAAGGTCCCCAGCAACAGCAACAGTGTGCTGCGAACCCTCCAGGCAATGGCACTGCAACGGCCGGCCAGCAGCCCCCCCAGCACTCTCAACCACCTCTGCAGCAGCCTGTGCAGCAACCTATGCAGCAGGAAATTGCACCGCAAGGAGGTTGGATGCACTTCCTAATGGGCAGCCAGGGCAATGGCACTGCAGCGCCACCACAGCACTCTCAACCACCAACGCTCCCTCTGCAGCAGCCCATGCAGCAACCTATGCAGCAGCCTATGCAACAGCCTGCGCAGCAGCCGGGGTCCATCACGCCAGAAGGTGGTTGGGTTCGCTTCCTGTTGGGCAGCCAGTCGTCTCAGCAACAGCTGCCAGCCACAGTAGCACCTGTAGCCCGTCCTTCTGGGGAGGCCTGGCGCAACATAGACATGTCTGAGGTGTACAGGACAGCTTACGCGCAAGAGCTGGCACGTCGCAGACAGGAACAAGAGGAACAGCAGCGACAGCAACAGCTGCAGCATCAGAGGGAACAGCAGCTCCGTCAGCAGCACTTGCGTGCTTTCATCACAGCTGGGCAAGGCACCACTCCAGCGCCAGCGCCAGCGCCACAGGCTCCTGTTGCACCGTCTGTTCCGTTGGCGCTGCCGCACCTACTGGCAGCAGCAGCAGCAGCAGCAGCAGCAGCTGCACGTGCTGAGTCGTCAAGAGCAGCAGAGTTACGTGCACAGCAACAGCAGCAACAACAGCAGCAACACCGGCAGCCGCTCAGGCACCAGCAACCAGCAGGCCAGCCAGCAGGACAACCTGCAGGACAACCTGCAGGCCAGCAACAGCCAGCAGGTCAGCAACCACCGGCAGGCCAGCAACCACCGGCAGGCCAGCAGCCAGCAGGTCAGCAACCACCAGCAGGCCAACCAGCACGGCAACCAGCAGCACAGCCGGGCCGTGTTGACCAGGAACGCGTTGTGAACAACCCATTGTTCAAAGCAGCCGTCACCCAAACGGAACTGCCGGATATCCTTGATATTGGGACCAGGAGTGCAACGTGCAGTGCATGTGGTGCCAAGCTGTGGCCTCAGGAGGTCAAGGCCGGCGGTACTGGTGGTATGCTGTGCTGCATGAATGGCAAAGCCAGAAACATTCGGGACCTGTTCCCACAACCAGCACCGCAACCCTTGCGGAGGTTGCTTACAGCAGACCCCAACACTGATTCAGAGGCCAAGCAATTCCAGGCAAACATCAGGAAGTACAACAGTTTGTTGCAAATGGCTTCGTCTGGTATCAAAGTTGCTTCTCCTGGACATGGTATCTCTATGTTGGCTGTTACCGGTGGCATCTACCACATGTTGCCCACTTTGCAACCCAACCCATTGGAACCTGCTAAATTTGCCCAGCTGTACATAATTGACAGTGAGGACATGCAATTGGCCAGGCGGTTACAGGCTCTTAACCTGGATCCCAACTCAGACTCTGGTGGCATCAAACGGCAGACTCTGCGGTCCCTCCAGCAGATGTTGCACAATGACAATCAGTATGTCCAGCATTTCAAGCAGGTCATGCAGATGGATCCTGCTGGCATGCCACAGTATGACCTCATCATCACTGTTGAAGGCACCCCGGACCTTAGGCGCTACAATGCCCCAACTACCAATGAGGTTGCTGGCCTGATGCCTGGGGATGGGACCGAACCAACTCTTGGTAGGAGCATCAAGGTCCAAACAACAGCTGGTGCCCCCATGAGAGTGAGTGAGATCAATGGTGCTTATGACCCTCTGCACTTTGTGTTGTTGCACCCTAGGGGAGAGTCTGGGTATCACAAGCAGATCCCTGCTGCCCCTAAGGTCACACGGTCCAGGGGTACTGCCACCACAGGCACCCGCCAGTCGTTTGTGACGCCACGTGAGTATGCTGCATACTTCTGTCATGACCGTCAGGTTGCTGACAACTTTCTGATGGTGTATGCTAATAGGTTGTTCCAGGAGTGGTTGGTTGATCAGTATTGTAGGATGGAGAGTGAAAGGCTCAACTACATCAAAACCCATCAAACTGAGTTGCGTGCTGACCTGTACAAGGGGTTAGCTGATGCCTTGGAAAGCGGTGACACCAATACTGAATTCTTGGGCAGGGCTATCATCTTGCCTTCATCAGTTGTATCAGGACTCTATGGCCATTGTTCGTGACTGTGGCAAGCCATCTTTGTTCATCACCATGACATGCAACCCCAAGTGGCAGGAGATCACACGTGAGTTGTTGCCTGGACAAAAGCCGAATGACCGGCCTGATATCATCAATCGAGTTTTCAGGCTCAAGTTGAATGCATTGCTGAAGGACATTCGGGACAAGGGAGTGTTTGGCCGTGTGATTGGGGACATTTACGTTGTGGAGTTTCAGAAGCGTGGTCTTCCGCATGCACACATTCTCATCATACTGCATCCTGATGACCGGCTCAGGACTGTTGATGACTTTGACAAGGTTGTGTCAGCTCAACTGCCTGACCCCGTCCAGGAACCTCAGTTGTACCAGTTGGTCACCACCTGCATGATGCATGGCCCGTGTGGTTTGCTCAACCCCTCTTCTCCCTGCATGGCTGATGGCAAATGCAGTAAGACGTTCCCTAAGGACTTTCAGGAAAGCACAGTGGACACCAATGAGAGTTACCCATTGTACTGTCGACCTGACAATGGTAGAACATTTGTGAACAGATCTGGTGTGTGTCTTGACAATCGTTGGGTCGTGCCTTACAACAAGTGGTTGTTGAGCAAGTACCAGGCACATATCAATGTTGAGGTGTGTGCCTCAGTTCATGCCGTCAAGTACCTGTACAAGTATGTGTACAAGGGTCATGACCGTGCACGTGTTAATGTTACTGTTGCAGATGGTGGTCAGCAGCAGCAGCAACAGCAACAACAACAGCAACCAGCTGCTAACCGTGATGAGCTAAAAGCATATGTGGATGGTCGGTATGTGTCTGCTTCTGAAGCTCATTGGCGCATAATGTCCTATGACTTGCATGAGGAGTTGCCCAGTGTTGTTAGGCTGGCTGTGCACACAAAGGACAACCAGACTGTTGTGTTTCAGGGTGCTGATGTGGCTTCTGCCCAGGCTGCATTGGCCAAGTCTGGCACAACACTTACTGCATGGTTTGACTATAACAAGGATGCCAAGAAGGCCTATGAGGCAAGCAAGGCCAGCTGGCATGCACCTCTGCCCTATCCTGAGGAGCCTAAATGCCTTAGCACATTGTATCATGACTTTCCCAAGATCTGTGTGTACAACAAGACTGACCGCAAGTGGACCGAGCGTCAGTTTTTTAGAAACAATAGGGACTTGCCCACTGTCGGTAGGATGTATAGTGCACATCCCAGGGATCAGGATAGGTTTCATCTACGCATGTTGTTGTGCCATGTGCCCGGAGCAACCTGCTATGGTGATCTGAAAACATATGGTGATCTTGGCTACATCTCATTCAAACATGCTTGCATTGCACGTGGTCTGTTGGAGGGTGACAATGAATGGGATTTGTGCTTGGATGAAGCAAGGTCATTCCAGCATCCTGCCGGTCTGCGTGAGCTGTTTGCTGCATTGCTGTTCCACAACAACATCCAGAATCCTGCTGCCCTGTGGGAGAAGTACAAGCAGGACCTGTGTGAGGACTTTTTGCATATTGAGCGGCTGGTGAACCCAAACAGAGTGTTGGATGCTCAGATCTGGGATCAGGCTCTGTTAGACATTGAGAAGCATTTGGTGATGATGGGTGGTGATAGGCTGGCCACCTATCAGATGCCATTGTATACTCCCTCTGCCCGCAACCGTGCACCCGGTGTGATGGCAGAGGAGATGGCTAAGTTTCCTGTGGCTGAGCAGGCACAGATACGTGATCAGAGTGTGCCCAAGCTCAATGTTGAGCAGCGTGCTGTGTATGATGCTGTCATAGGGGCTGTCAATGGCAATAGCAATGGCACTGCATTCTTCATAGATGGTCTTGGGGGTGCTGGCAAGACCTTCACTTATGGCTGTCTGCTTAGCACTGTGCGTGCAGATGGCAAGGTGGCTATCTCAGTTGCATCATCTGGCATAGCAGCATTGTTGCTGCAAGGTGGCAGGACTGCACATTCCAGGTTCAAGGTGCCTGTTGAGGGGCTTGATGCCAACTCCACATGCAACATAACCACACGGAGTGAGTTGGCTACATTCATTAAGGCAGCAGACTTGATTGTGTGGGATGAGGCACCTATGATGCACAAGCATGTGTTTGAGGCTGTTGATAGGACACTGCGGGATATCATGGGGTCAGTTGATGCATCAAACAAGGACAAGCTGTTTGGTGGGAAGGTTGTTGTGTTGGGAGGGGACTTTAGGCAAATTCTGCCTGTGGTTAAGAAGGGTTCCAGGGGAGACATTGTGGCTGCCAGCTTGAACCAGTCTGCACGGTTGTGGCCGCATGTTCAGGTCTTTAGATTGCATCAAAACATGCGTGTGGCACAGCTGCAGCTGCAGGGTGATGTTGCCAGTGCACAGAGGCAGCAAGAATTTGCTGACTATCTGAAGAGAATTGGTGATGGCACAGAGACAGTCTACCCTGCTGTTGGGGAGGACTTTATTCGCATTCGTGATGACATGTGCTGCACTGGTGGTGCCAATGCCACACTTGAGCATCTGATTGATGATGTTTATGGTGGTTTGTCCGACCTGCATGACTTTGTGTCTCGGTCTGATTTCATTGTGGAGAGGGCCATCTTGACACCTCTGAATGCAGATGTTGACATGCTGAATAAGAAGATCATGTCTATGTTCAGCTTCACTAATTCAGATGGCACTGCTGCTGATAGCAAGGTGTACAAGAGCTTTGATATTGTAGATGATGAGGATCAGCAGGTCATGTACCCACCTGAGTTCTTGCATTCACTAAACTTTGCTGGCATGCCACCGCATGAGCTGCATTTGACAGTGGGGTGTCCTATCATACTACTTAGGAACATGAGCAATGGTCTGGCTAATGGCACCCGCATGATTGTCACAGGGCTGAGGGATCGTGTGATAGAGGCCAGGGTGGCTACAGGCCCTGAAAAGGGTCGTACCGCATTGATTCCACGCATTAGGATCACACCATCAGATAGTGGCCTGCCCTTCACATCGACCCGCAAGCAGTTTCCAGTTAGGCCTGCATTTGCCATGACCATCAACAAGTCACAGGGTCAGACCCTGAAGGCTGTTGGTGTGTATCTGCCCAAGTCTGTTTTCACGCATGGTCAGCTGTATGTGGCTTTCTCGCGTGTGGGTTCACCAGGGGCTGTCAAGGTGTTTGTAGTGGATGGCTGGAGGAATGTTGAGGATGGTGTGCCTGCAGGTGTCTACACAAGGAATGTTGTGTACCGCGAGGTGTTTAACTGAGTGTTTACACATTTGGCAGCTATGAATATTATTATTTACATTTGGCAGCTATTGATGGCTTAGGCTGCATGTAACACCGTTTCAGGTTACTGGCTGGAGCGTGAAGCCATGCAGGGCACGTAAAGCCTTTGTCCCAAATGAGCTTTTGTGTCCTACCCGCGTGGCGCGGGTAGTGGGTCCAGCTAGTAGATTGAACGAAAAAGGACAGACCAAAATGATGAACTGTTGGTCAATGTCTTGCAATGTCGCCACAGCTGCCAATCCCACCACAGCATGTCCCCAAGTGCCGCATTACCACAGCTAGAATGTACTAAACACAAACAGCGACTCCGTTGCATCCGCTCATTGAAAACCGCGTAGAAACTTGTGATCTGTAACACAAACAGCGAGATCATTGACACTCACCTGCACCAGCAGTGATTTGAAAAGCAATAGCGTAATGGGGTCATTCTTAGTAAAGGCCAGTCACTGACTGGCCGTTTTTGGGTGAGGTCACTGGCCATGTTGCCAGTGGCTCTCACCCTGTGTTCATCATCAAGACCTCATGGTTTGCTTTTGCAGTGCAGTATTGTACAGGGTTCGAGCCACTGGCAACATGGCCAGTGACCTCACCCAAAAACCTGCACCCTGTTGCTGTGTGCTTCTGATGGCGAGTATTTGTTGATTCTGTCCGTGTTCACAGGATTGAAGCCTGATGAAGGGTGAAGAGCCCGAAACGCGTCACTTTCCATGTAATACGACAAAACAGAGTCAACAATAGTCTGAACTTGTCTCAACAGTAGCTGTAGCCAGTCGCATTACGCTATTGCTTTTCAAATGACACTCACCTGCACCAGCAGTGTTGCTACTGCTCCGCGCTTCTTGTCCAAGTGTGCCTCAATGACGGTGCCTGCTGCCAGCTTGGCGGCATTGGCGTTGCCCTAGTCAGCTGCATTTCAAGCACTTCCTAGCACCCACGCCTCCACAAGCGCGGCACACACGGAGATACAACGCCAACAGCAACATCATGTACGCACCTGCACCAGCAGCGTTGCAACTGCTCCACGCTTCTTGTCCAAGTGTGCCTCAATGACTGTGCCTGCTGCCAGCTTGGCGGCGTTGGCCATGAGCTGCTTCTCCTCTGCCACCCACGCCACGGTTTGCAGCAGATCATCGATGCCTGCAAACAGACGTGCAGTGACACAAAACGGAATAGGTCAGGTTACAAGCAGTTCAATGTGGCAGCGTGGTCATGAGCTTCCTCTCCTCTGCCACCCACGCCACAGTCTGCAGCAGATCATCAATGCCTGCAGATACACATTCAGTAACAACACTACAAGGTAAGCGCAGGTTCAAGCGGTAGCGTGGCTGTGTGCTGCGTCTTTTCTGCAAACCACGCCACAGTCTGCAGCAGATCATCAATGCCTGCAAACAGACGTGCAGTGACACAATAGGTCAAGTTACAAGCAGTTCAGTGTGGTAGAGCAACCAAGTAACAACAGCAACATGCTTTGCCAGTCAAAATGTGTCGCCCGTCAGCAGAGGTGGCCATGAGCTGCCTCTCTTCTGCCACCCACGCCATAGTCTGCAGCAGATCATCGATGCCTGCAAACAGACGTGCAGTGACACAATAGGTCAAGTTACAAGCAATTCAGTGTGGTAGAGTTGTCAATGCCTGCAAATAAACGTGATATAACAACACTACAAGGTAAGCGCAGTTTCAAGCGGTCGCGTGGCTGTGTGCTGCGTCTTTTCTGCGAAGCACGCCACAGTCTGCAGCAGATCAGTCATGCCTGCAGGAGAGAGATCAGAAAAAGCAATGGAGCAAAGGATGTCATGGGTTTGACGGCCATGCCCTGCTGCGTCTCTTCTGCGAACCAAGCCACGGTCTGCAGCAAATTATGGGATGCCTTCATGAACAAGCTGCAAACAAAGGCAATGGAGCCATCAATATCGAGGGTGAGACAGCCATGCCCTGCTTCCCCAGCTGTACACTTGAGCGCAACATACACGCGTACCTCAGTCCACGCAAGGCAGGAGCTAGGAATGTCAGGACACAGCTATCTGCCACGCCAGAAAGGGGTCTGCAGTTACGGTCTATACAAAGGAAGCACAGCAATAACTTGGTACCTTTGAAACAGAGCCCTCGCGTGTGCCCTCCTTTGTGCTGATGAGCACCATGCCGTCAGAAACCGGTTTGCTGTGAAGCATCACACACCCCTTGAGACCCCTCGCCTGTGCCCCCCGTCTGTGCCCCAACCAAAGTGACCAGTTCCCTCACCTGTGCCCTTCTTTGCGCTGATGGGCACCATTGGTGTGTTGCCTACAGGTCCCTCACCTGTGCCCTGCCAAAACCCTCACGTGTGCACAAATGCAAATGCTGTAGTAACATGATGTATTGAAATAAGTCCTATTTCTGAGAAGGTCTTGACATTGTTACATGTTCGACATCAATTGTGTAAAGTGACATTGCCCTCACCTGTGCCCTTCTTTGCGCTGATTGGCACCATTGGCGTGTTGCCGCCCCACTCCTCAGGTACCAGGTTCAGCTCAAGCAGGCCCTGCAGGGTTTAAAAAGTAACAATAATGTGACAACATAGTGAACAACAAAGCAACAGTGTTGGTGTGCATTGTCCAAAGGCCAGACAGACACTGCACAGACCAGAGGCCAACACGGTCTCAAATGATGATTGGGCAAGTGACAAAACATGATCATCATCATCATGTTACCCATTAAGCCATAGCCATAAAACATGATGACCGTCTGCAGGTTGGACACAAGCTGTGATTTGAACACGTGCGTGTACAGTGCAGCATGGCAGTCATGGTTTGAGGATGCTATGCTGCTGCTGCTGCTGCTGCTGGTGTTTTACCTGCTTGGCTCGCTCCACATCAGCTCCTGGCTTGTCAATCTTGTTGATCGCCACAATGATGGGCACGTCAGCAGCCTGCAAAAAAACGAAAATGCATGTGGTATTGAGCAAGATGAAATGTGTATAGCTTGTCTTGAGAGTTATGGTGATGATGTTGATGATTGCCACGATGATGGGCACGTCAGCAACCTGCATGCATAAAAACAGCCATACAGTGGGCATCCAATGATGGTTGGATAGATACATAAACAGTGCAGCGTTTGTTGTCAATCTTGTTGATCGCAACACTGATGGGCACGTCAGCAGCCTGCAAAAAAGAAAATGCATGTGGTAATGGGCACGGTGGGATGTGTCACTTGTGTTACAGTTGGAAGTGACATTCTTGTTGATCGTCACGATGATGGGCACGTCAGCAGCCTGCAAACAAACGCATGCATGTGGTAGTGAGCACACATGGGATGTGTTACTTGTGTTGAAAGTTGGAAGTGACATTCTTGTTGATCGCGACAATGATGGGCACGTCAGCAGCCTGCATGCATAAAAAAAGCCATACAGTGGGCATCTGATGATGGTTGGATGCATACATAAACAGTGCAGCTCCTGGCTTGTCGATCTTGTTGATCGCGACGATGATGGGCACGTCAGCAGCCTGCATGCATAAAAACAGCCATACAGTTGGCATCCGATGACGGTTGGATGCATACATAAACAGTGCAGCGTTTGTTGCCAATCTTGTTGATCGCGACAATGATGGGCACGTCAGCAGCCTGCAAACAACAAATGCATGTGGTAATGGGCAGGATGGGATGTGTCACTTGCGACGACAGTCAAAGGTGATGATCTTGTTGATCGCGACGATGATGGGCACGTCAGCAGCCTGCATGCATAAAAACAGCCATACAGTGGGCATCCGATGACGGTTGGATGCATACATAAACAGTGCAACGTTCGTTGCCGATCTTGTTGATCGCGACAATGATGGGCACGTCAGCAGCCTGTAAACAAACAAATGCATGTGGTAGTGGGCAGAATGGGATGTGTCAGTTGTGTGCACAATCAGAAGCAGTGATCTTGTTGATCGCGACAATGATGGGCACGTCAGCAGCCAGCATACATAAAAACAGCCAATCAATGAGCATACGATGAGGTTGGATGCATCAAACGGATTTGCAGCGCTTCTTGTCAATGTTGTTGATCGCCACAATGATGAAGGGCACGTCAGCAGCTGGCAAACCAACAAATGCATGTGGTAGTGGGCAAGATGGCATGTCACTTTTGTTGACAAGTTAGGCACCCAACAGCACGGACAAACATGTCACGTGCAGCAAGACAACACCAGGAACAGCACCACTGCAGCACCCATAAGCATTTGCTCGTGTTGTCAGTCACAAAGACAGTTGCATGTGGCCGACACAATCACATCACACGAATGTACCTGAAACTCTCACCAGATTGCATCCAATGGTTAAAAATGCTTTACCCAGCGCACCTGAGCATGGCTGACAGCCTCCCTTGTCTGCGGCTGCACGCCGTCATCTGCTGCCACGATGATGATCGTGACAACCCATGCGCGATCAGCAGGTCATGCAGGTGCTTCAATCTTTACACACAACCCCAAGACATAGCAGCACAAGTCCTTGGGATCCTGCGCACCTGAGCATGGCTGACAGCCTCCCTTGTCTGCGGCTGCACGCCGTCATCTGCTGCCACGATGATGATCGTGACAACCCATGCGCGATCAGCAGGTCACGCAGGTGCTTCAATCTTTACACACAACACCAAGACATAGCAGCACAAGTCCTTGGGATCCTGCGCACCTGTGCTTGGCTGACAGCCTCCCGCACATGTGTGGCCCCAACCCCCCCAACCCTTGCATGTGTAGTCCCTCGCATGTGTAACACTTGAACCTGCGCACCTGAGCGTGGCTGACAGCCTCCCTCGTCTGCGGCTGCACGCCGTCATCTGCTGCCACGATGATGATCGCGATATCCGTCACGCGCGCACCACGTGCACGCATCGCGCTGAACGCCTCGTGGCCTGGCGTGTCCAGGAAGCAGATGGTGCGGTCCTCGCCATCAACTGCCACCTCTACGTTGTAAGCGCCAATCGCCTGTTACACACAAGGCAGGGAACCGCAGCCAACCAGGCAGTCAGCGTATGATATTCAGCGAGGCACACCGGCTGTGGTGTGCTTTTTTTGATGTAGGGTGACTTTTAAAGTGAGGGTGGGACGCAGCGGCAGTGAAGTGACCTGGCGTGTCCAGGAAGCAGATGGTGCGATCCTTGCCATCAACTGCCACCTCTGCGTTGTACGCACCAATCGCCTGTTGCACATACAAGGCAGGGCACGGCAGCCAACGAGGCAGTCAGCATACACTCATCCAAGAGCCACTCTATCTGCGGTGCATTATCTGTGTGTGGTTGGTGTGAGGGTGGAAGACAGCGGCAGTGAAGTGACCTGGCGTGTCCAGTAAGCCGATTGACTGATCTTCCCATCAACTGCCATTTGATGATTCCAGCAGGTCTTGCCATACGATTTCAGACACTGATACAAAAAGCGTGATTTCTGCCAGTAACAAAAAATAACAAGCAGCACACCTGTGTGATGCCTCCTGCCTCTCCTGCTGCCACCTTTGCCTTGCGGATGAAATCCAGCAGGCTGGTCTTACCAAAACAGTCTCCGGAAAATATGTTACAAAAAATGTTACTTCTGTCACTAGTTGGGAAAATAACAAACCTCGCACCTGTGTGATGCCTCCTGCCTCTCCTGCCGCCACCTTCGCTTTGCGGATGAAGTCCAGCAGGCTGGTCTTGCCGTGATCAACGTGGCCCATCACCGTCACGACAGGCGGGCGCGGCACCTGCAGAAAAAACAATTATCAAATTGATGACAGCGGTTGGTCAACCAGCAGCAATGCTTGCAGCCTTTTACGATAACGATGTCTGTTTGCCGCTGGTTGGTCTTGCCGTCAAAAACACAAGACATAAGGCGTCAAGCAACATCATTCATAACAGCAGGCATGTTGTGTACAAGTAACCGCGTCACCCACCGCGTCATCCAGATCCTCCAGCTCCAGGGGGTCCTTCCCTGCTTCAAACTGCGCCGGCAGTCACGCATACCAGCACTACCAGCCATCACATGATACAACCTGACAAAACACAACACAAAAAATAACTTGTTATGTAACAGCTCACTGAGTCATCCAGATCCTCCAGCTCCAGGAAGTCCCTCTGCTTCACAGCGCCCGCAGTCACGCATTCCAGCAATGCCAGCCATCACATGTTACAACCCGACCAAACATAACATAAGAATAACATGTGATGTAACATGTAACAGCTCACTGCGTCATCCAGGTCCTCCAGCTCCAAGAAGTCCCTTTGCTTCACAGCGCCTGCAGTCACGCCTGCCTCCTCCTTGTCCACCACCAGCAGGTCAAACTCGCCTGCCACAAGTTTGACCGTGTTCTTGTCCAGCACCTGCAGAGATGCAGCACACAAAAGGGGAGGGGGTATGAGCATGATGCCCTGCATGAGAAGTGCCGTGTTCTTGTCAAGCACCTGAGGGCAGACGTGACAGCAGCGAGACAACAACGTCACAACACAGAGCTTCCTGCAGATGTTGTGGCCGGCCACAAGCTTGACCGTGTTGTTGCCCAGCACCTGCAAACAGTTTCGATGCACATCGCGCGAGTGACTCATAGAAGTGAGTCTGCAGCATGAGGTGCTACGTGTTGCTACGTGTTGTTGGGTGGTCTAGTAATGGCTGTGGTGGTTGGTGTGTGCGCTGCCTCCTCCTTGTCCACCACCAGCAGGTCAAACTTGCCAGCCACAAATTTGACAGTGTTCTTGTCCAGCACCTGCAGAGACGGGCATCGGATGTGGGACTCAAAGCAGTGAGTAGCTGTTGCGGGCTTGTCAATCACGCCGGCCACATGCTTGATCGTGTTCTAGTCCAGCACCTGAGGGCAGACGTGACAGGAGCCAGACAACATCAGATTATATGTGTGTCACAAGGTCACACTCGCCAAGGCTGCCAACCCCAACCACGCACCTGTTTCATGCTGTGCATGATGCCCTTCATGCAGAGCCTGCACATGACGCTCCTACTATCTTGTACAACATGCCTACACAAACCGGCTTCAACAAATGCAGCGGCTGCAACAAATGAGCGCACCTGGTTCATGCTGAGCACAATGCCCTTCATGAAGAGCGTGCACACAACGCTCCTGCTGCCTTGTACAACATGGTGTACAGCACACAGCTGCAACACACAGCACACAGCAAACAGCACACAGCACACAGCTGCAACACACAGCACACAGCACACAGCTGCAACACACAGCACACAGCACACAGCTGCAACACACAGCACACAGCACACAGCACACAGCACACAGCTGCAACACACAGCTGCAACAACATTGAACTGCAATGTGCGCGCACCTGGTTCATGCTGAGCATGATGCCCTTCATGAAGAGCGTGCGCATGATGTCGCTGGGGTCAACTTGAATGGCCTCAGCCAGCGCCTCCAGGGACATGCCCTCCTCACCAACCTGCAGCAGCAGCAGCAGCAGTTGGTCAGTGCAGGTGTCGCTGGGGTCAGCTTGAATGGCCTCAGCCAGCGCCTCCAGGGACATGCCCTCCTCACCAACCTGCAGCAGCAGCAGCAGTTGGTCAGTGCAGGTGTCGCTGGGGTCCACTTGGATGGCCTCAGCCAGCGCCTCAAGGGACATGCCCTCCTCACCAACCTGCAGCAGCAAAACAGCAGGCAAGGCAAGGCAGCAGCAGCAGCGGCAGCAGCAGCAGCAGCGGCAGCAGCAGCAGCAGCGGCAGCAGCAGCAGCAGCGGCAGCAGCAGCAGCAGCGGCAGCAGCAGCAGCAGCGGCAGCAGCAGCAGCAGCGGCAGCAGCAGCAGCAGCAGCAGCAGTTTGTCAGTGCAGATTGTCAGCACAGGTATCGCTGGGCCGGGCCGAGCGGCTGGGGTCAACTTGACGTTCAAGCCCTCCTCTGCCCTCCCTAAGCCCATCCCCTTCCCCTACCCATCCCCCCAGCCCGCCAACCTTCTCCCACCATTCCCGAATCCCAATCCAACCTTCCCCCATCCTTTCCCACCCACTTCTTACCCTGGTTCCCTAACCCTTACCTTCCCCAAGACAAAAGCCCGACACACCACAGACCTCCTGGCTACCACAAACATCCTCCGTGTTCTCAACCACTCCAACATACATGTATGACACGTTATGACACAAATATGACACATGTTACTGTCATTTCATACGCACCTTGCAGATCTCCTGCTTGTCCTTGCGCTGGCTGGCAGCCCTCTCCTCCCGCCAAGACCCCCCCACACACACACAGACACACAGACACCAAACAAAATCCACATGGACAGCAGGGAACATATCACACATTGAACATACTACTAGGTCAGCAGAACAACAATGCATTCAGCATATACATTGGTGTTGTACTTGTATCTCTCAAAGATATAAACAGGAAGCGCACCTCGAAGATCTCCTCCTTGTCCTTGCGCTGGCTGGCAGCCTTCTCCTCCCGCTCAGACAACAACCCCCCACCCCACCCCCAAATTTGCACAGCTAATAACCATGGACACAGCAGGGCATACAACACACCCAACATACTATCAGCAGGCTAGCGGAACACCAACGCACACCTCACGTGTAACGAGGCATTGGTCTAAAACAACAACAATGCAGCAAGCCGCACCTCGCAGATCTCCTCCTTGTCCTTGCGCTAGCTGGCGGCCTTCTCCTCCCGCCAAGACCCCCCACCCAACAGACACACAGACACCAAACAAAATCCACATGGACAGCAGGGAACATATCACACACTGAACATACTACTAGGTCAGCAGAACAACAATGCATTCAGCATATACATTGGTGTTATACTTGTATCTCTCAAAGATATAAACAGGAAGCGCACCTCGAAGATCTCCTCCTTGTCCTTGCGCTGGCTGGCAGCCTTCTCCTCCCGCTCAGACAACAACCCCCCACCCCACCCCCAAATTTGCACAGCTAATAACCATGGACACAGCAGGGCATACAACACACCCAACATACTATCAGCAGGCTAGCGGAACACCAACGCACACCTCACGTGTAACGAGGCATTGGTCTAAAACAACAACAATGCAGCAAGCCGCACCTCGAAGATCTCCTCCTTGTCTTTGCGCTGGCTGGCGGCCTTCTCCTCCCGCCAAGACCCCACATACACACACACAGACACACGGACACCAAACAAAATCCACATGGACAGCAGGGAACATATCACACATTGAACATACTACTAGGCCAGCAGAACAACAATGCATTCAGCATATGCAATGGTGTTATACATATGAAGAAAAACAGAAGTAAACAAGAGGACAGCGCACCTCAAAGATCTCCTCCTTGTCCTTGCGCTGGCTGGCCGCCTTCTCCTGCCGCTCAGACACCAACCCCCACCCCACCCCAAATTGGCACAGCTAACAACCGTGGACACAGCAGGGCATACGCCACATCAAACATACTATCAGCAGGCTAGCAGAACACCAACGCATACCTCACCTGTGACGAGGCATTGATCTAAAACAACAACAATGCAGCAAGCCGCACCTCGCAGATCTCCTCCTTGTCCTTGCGCTAGCTGGCGGCCTTCTCCTCCCGCCAAGACCCCCCACCCAACAGACACACAGACACCAAACAAAATCCACATGGACAGCAGGGAACATATCACACACTGAACATACTACTAGGTCAGCAGAACAACAATGCATTCAGCATATACATTGGTGTTATACTTGTATCTCTCAAAGATATAAACAGGAAGCGCACCTCGAAGATCTCCTCCTTGTCCTTGCGTTGGCTGGCCGCCTTCTCCTCCCGCTCAGACACCAACCCCCACCCCACCCCCAAATTTGCACAGCTAATAATAATAATAATCATTCTGATAAGCCCTACCTTTCGGCATCGGCACCGCGCCTCACCCTCTGGGGAGGCGGAAATTGAACGACTATTATTCTCTCTACTGGTGTAAGGTAGACCACCCAGACCCTTACACCCCTACTAGGCAGCATGTTGGAATCACCCCAGATGGTGGACTGCATACCTAGTAGGGCTGGTATGTATATAGCCAGCAATCGACGGAGTCCTGCGGAGAGTCGCGAGGACAATGGCAGTATCCTTCCTTCGGCTTTCGCCGACCGTACCCCTGAATCCAGGGAAATACTGCCTTGGCTCAGAATCGAACCTGCGACCTCTCGGACACAAGTCGACCGTCATCACCACTGCGCCACGTGTTTAAAGTCCCGCCGGACCACAGCTAATAATTTGCACAGCTAATAACCATGGACACAGCAGGGCATACAACACACCCAACATACTATGTTGTGTGGCTAAGCGTAGGCGGGACGATGGGGCGATGCAAACAGTACCCGCTGCCTACTAGTCTACTGACATGGCACTGTGGGTGATCATGTTGGTTTGAGAATGATCATGTCTTTGACCGCAGTGCCTATTGGTCTCACGTTTCTTAGCTTCGTGGTGAACAGTAGCGACGTAGTCGCGTTTTTTCACCTTGTAACATATTTCTTCAACATACTATCAGCAGGCTAGCGGAACACCAACGCACACCTCACGTGTAACGAGGCATTGGTCTAAAACAACAACAATGCAGCAAGCCGCACCTCGAAGATCTCCTCCTTGTCCTTGCGCTGGCTGGCGGCCTTCTCCTCCCGCCAAGACCCCACACACACACACACAGACACACGGACACCAAACAAAATCCACATGGACAGCAGGGAACATATCACACATTGAACATACTACTAGGCCAGCAGAACAACAATGCATTCAGCATATGCAATGGTGTTATACATATGAAGAAAAACAGAAGTAAACAAGAGGACAGCGCACCTCAAAGATCTCCTCCTTGTCCTTGCGCTGGCTGGCCGCCTTCTCCTGCCGCTCAGACACCAACCCCCACCCCACCCCAAATTGGCACAGCTAACAACCGTGGACACAGCAGGGCATACGCCACATCAAACATACTATCAGCAGGCTAGCAGAACACCAACGCATACCTCACCTGTGACGAGGCATTGATCTAAAACAACAACAATGCAGCAAGCCGCACCTCGCAGATCTCCTCCTTGTCCTTGCGCTAGCTGGCGGCCTTCTCCTCCCGCCAAGACCCCCCACCCAACAGACACACAGACACCAAACAAAATCCACATGGACAGCAGGGAACATATCACACACTGAACATACTACTAGGTCAGCAGAACAACAATGCATTCAGCATATACATTGGTGTTATACTTGTATCTCTCAAAGATATAAACAGGAAGCGCACCTCGAAGATCTCCTCCTTGTCCTTGCGTTGGCTGGCCGCCTTCTCCTCCCGCTCAGACACCAACCCCCACCCCACCCCAAGAAAATGCACAGCTAACAACCGTGGACACAGCAGGGCATACAACACATCCAACATACTACCAGCAGGCTAGCAGAACACCAACGCATACCTCACGTGTAATGAGACATTGGTCTGAAACAACTACAATGAAGAAAGCGCACCTCGAAGATCTCCTCCTTGTCCTTGCGCTGGCTGGCGGCCTTCTCCTCCCGCTCAGCCTCGCGCTGCTTGCGCGCGGCACGTTTCATCTCTGCGGTGACCTTCTCGCGCTTGCCTGCATTGTGAAAGTGCACATGCACAGCTATGAGTGAGAACCCTGCACTGTGTGCAACCGATGCATGCGGCACGCTTCATCTCCGCGGTCACCTTCTCGCGCTTGCCTGCAGCACAGCAGCACAAGCACAACCATAAATTGAGTTTGGAGACATCGCTACTACGCAACAGAGTACGCGCGCCGCGGCGGCACACGCTTCACCTCCGCAGTCACCTTCCCGCCACAAGACGTCCCGTCCTCCTCAACCACCTCAGAATACACACATGTGAGTCCTCAGCCACTTCAACACACCTATAACAACATTTGAAAAGGTAACATGTTACTTTGTCATTTCACTCTTGTCATCGTCCTTATCCTCGTCCAGCACAACATCCTCGACCTCCTCGACCACCTCAACACACACATGTGAGTCCTCAGCTACTTCCACACACACTTACAACAACTGACAACAAAGTAACATGTTATTTTGTCACTTCACTCACCCTTCTTCTTGCCCTCTTTCTTGTCATCATCCTCATCCCCATCAAGCACGACATCCTCGTCCTCCTCAACCACCTCAACATACACGCAAGTCTTCAGCCACTTCGAAACACACTTATAACACCTAACAGCAAAGTCACATGTTATTTCATCATTTCACTCACCCTGTTTTTCTTGCCCTTCTTCTTGTCATCATCCTCATCCTCACCCTCGTCAACCACTACATACCCATGAGTCTTCAACCACTTCAGCCAGTTCAAGACACACCTATAACAACATAAAAGAAGAGGTAACGTGTTACTTTGTCATTACACTCTTGTCATCGTCCTTATCCTTGTCCAGCACGACATCCTCATCCTCCTCAACCACCTCGATATACACATGTGAGCCCTCAACCACTTGCAAACACACTCATGACAACGTAACAACAATAACATGTTATAATGTCATTTCACTCACCCTTTTTCTTCTTGCCCTTCTTCTTGTCATCATCCTCGTCCTCATCAAGCACAGCATCCCCGTCCTCCTCAACCACCTCAATGCGACCCAGCCGGCCAGTGGCACGCGGCTTGTTCTGTAGCAGCAGCAGCAGCAGCAGCAGCAGCAGTCACAAGCATGCCAGCGATACGACCCAGCCGGCGAGTGGCACGCGGCTTGTTCTGTGGCAGCAGCAGCAGCAGCAGCAGTCAGGAGCATGACAGCAATACGACCCAGCCGGCCAGTGGCACGCGGCTTGTTCTGTGGCAGCAGCAGCAGCAGCAGCACAAGTGACAGCAGGAGGAGAAGCAGCAGTCATGAGCATGCAGCGTAAGCTATCAAGCTTTCGACAGGCATATGCTTTGCTCCATGGCAACTGTATTGACACAGCAGCACCACACTCGGCTCGCCCCCTGACACAGCTAGTGGCTGACTGAAGGCAATGTTGGTGCCAGGTTCCTGCCTGCTGCTGCTGCTGCTTACTGTTGCGTATGGTTCTGTCACAATCCTGCGAGTGCTGCCCTCAAGTGGTTGCTGCTGTGTGATAACCTCAGCTGCCGACACTACCGCTGCTGCCGCCACTGCCGCTGCTGCCGCCGCTGCTGCTGCTGCCGCTGCTTTCGCTGCTGCTACAACCAACAAGCAACCCAGCTCACCTCATCTTGCAGCTGTGCTGGCGGCCGTGTAAAGGCGATGTCTGTACGCGCTGCCCGCTGCTCCTGCTGCTGCTGCTGCCAAGAACCTTCAACCCCAACAACACCAAATATTAAATAAGCAACCAGCTCACCTCATCCTGCAGCTGTGCTGGCAACCGTGTGTTTGCTGCTGCTGCTGCTGCCGCTCCTGCTGCTGCTGCCGTTCCTGCTGCTGCTGCTGCTGCCAAGAACCTTCAACGCCAACAGCACCCAAGCTTAAACAAACAACCAGCTCACCTCATCCTGCAGCTGTGCTGGTGGCCGCGTAAAGGCGATGTCTGTGCGCGCTGCCTGCTGCTGCTGCTTTATCAAGAGTCAGGACCAACAACGACACCACCCAGATGAGATCAGCTGTAGCTGTGCTGGCGTCTGTGTGATTGCTGCCACGGTTGCCGCCGCGTATGCTGCTACTACTGACTGCATTGTGGAGCCCAACACACAACACAAACAACTGAGCCGGGAATTCAACCTCACCTCATCCTGCAGCTGTGCTGGTGGCCGTGTGCTGCTGCTGCTGCTGCTGCTGCTGAATGAAGCGTAGTCACCAACAACAGCACCGAATCTTAAACAAGCAACCAGCTCACCTCATCTTGCAGCTGTGCTGGCGGTCGTGTGAATGTGATATCCGTGCGCGCTGCCTGCTGCTGCTGCGCCAGTGCCTCGGGCCGCTTCAGCTCAATGGTGCTGCCAGAAAGTGGCGCAGGGGCAGGCCGCACTGCAAGATAAGATACAGACGCACGGAATAGATGTCAGGGTACAGTTTATGCCGGCATTTGTGGTGTATGGCTTGGTTGATGAATTGCAATGCCGTTCGCAATGCGTTTCTGTGATTGGTGGATTGCAATGATATCCAGGTATGCTGTGCCAGTGCCTCGGGCCGCTTCAGCTCAATGGTGCTGCCAGAAAGTGGCGCAGGGGCAGGCCGCACTGCGAGGCAGAAAAGGCAACAGCACTAAGGTCAAAAACGTGTTACAGTTGTTTTATTGTAACGTTTCATCTTGCACCAGTGCCTCGAGCCGCTTCAGCTTGATGGTGCTGCCAGCCTATGGTGCAGGAATGGCAACAGCGCTAGTGACAACTGTTGTGTTGCAAGTATATATTGTTTTGATCAGCATATTTGATCAGCATAGACCGCAAGAGTCCTCACCTGGCCGCTGCAGCTGCACATCTGCAAACGCAGGCGGCCTGTTCATCCTGACCTGGCCGAGCGGCGCATGCAGCACACTTTCAGCAACGACAGCACTGCCGTCCTGCACACCAAGACTCTGCACACAGCCCTTGCAAGAAAGAGATACAACTAGAACAAGATACTAACAAAATAAGTACCAACTGTTCGCAAGCAGATAACTCATAGCAGCAACCTCACCTGGCCGCTGCAGCTGCGCATCTGCAAATGCAGGCGGCCTGTTCAAGCCAACCTGGCCGGGCGGCGACATAGTCGGCGCACGCGGGGGGGCCATCACCCCACCAGCAGCAGCACCACCGCCAGCAGCAGCCGGCGGCGGCATCTGCGGTGGCATGGGTTTAGGCGCTAAGCCCTGCATCTGCGGCATCTGCGGTTTAGCGGCTATCGCAGGCATGCCGGGTTTAGCAGCCAAGCCAGGCCCTGCGCTGCTGCTGCTGCTGCTGCTGCCCCACTGCGGCTGCACCAGCTGCTGCTGCTGCTGCTGCTGCTGTATGGGGCGATTTGGCGGCGGCAGCGGCCGGCGCCCCACTGTCTGCTGCTGCTGCTGCTGCTGCGGTGCCCCAGGCCTCTGCATGCCTGGGGGAGGTGTCAACCCTGGTGGCTTATTCAAGCCAGGAGGAGGCGCTATCTGCGCTGGCCGAATCTGCTGCTGCTGCTGCTGTCCTGGTGGGGCCATAGGGGGTGCCATAGGCCTGCTAGGGGGTGCGATCTGCTGCGGCATCGCAGGCCGCACTGCTGCTGCTTGCTGCTGCTGCTGCTGTGGCGCTATGCCACCAGGCTGCTGCATGGGCGGCATGGGAGGAACAGGAGGTGCCGCTGACGATGCTGCTCTTCCTGCGGGTGCTCCGTTGCTGCCTGGTGCGCCAGGGGGACGCAGAGGGGGCCCTGGCATGCCAGGCCTGGTGGGGAGTGCCTGCAGCTGTGGCTGCGGGGCACCTGGCCGTTGCATGCTGGGCGGTTGCGGAGGCCTGTTAACTACGCCAGGTCCCTGAGCATCGCTCGCTAGCACGAGCAGACGCCTGCGAGAGCCTGCAGAGGCCTGCGCGTGACCAGAGATAGCCATCGCCTGGCCATGTGATGCTCTAGAAAGCTTCATTTTAGTGTACGTGTATGTTAAAGTCACAATGTGGTTATCGAATTCAGCGCATGCTGCGAAGTGTGGAAGCAAGACACCCAATATGTGCTTGCTGCTTGACTGATTATATCAGCTATTAATGCATGCGCTGAACAAACATTCGATTGATAATGCATTCGATCAACCTGACTTCCTTGCACGGCACCACTGGTCGAGACAATTTGCGACACAAACGCGTCAATGTAACTAGATGATGGCTCTTCCCGAGTGTAGACGTATGAATATATGCAGTACAAACCGGCTCATGTGCACAACAGTTGAGCGTGTTGAGGACTAGACACCAGTGGCTCCTTCTGCTGCTGGCACAAAAGCAGCAGAGCGACGCCGTACTCGACACAACCCACAAACGCAGTGTATCGGAGGTGAAAGATAAAACCATCAAACAAATGCCATGCAGCAGCACGATCTTTGACTGGGTTCACCCTAGCTCAGGCTGGCAGCCAGCAGGGATGTCAAACATTTCCAACCGTTTACCGTTTACCAAGTAGGGCCACAGGCCCACCCACGAAGGAGCCAAACAAGGCTCATGGGGTCCACAAGGTCAGGAAAAACACCAATCAGCTAGAAACTTCAACCAACTCCGAAAGTTCAGACTCTTCAACAGAGGTGCTGCTATCAACACCAGAAAGCATTATCTGAGCTTGCTCAGGATCACGGCGTGCAAGGAAGCAATAGTGTATGGAAGCAGCTACGCTACTTTGACGTTGCTGCATAAAATCAGCCAAACAGCGCCCATCAGGACGCACCGTATCCCTAGGGCTTTCCCACTCTCCAAACTCTTCAAAAAGATGCCAGAAGTGCTCTCGAACTACATCATACGCATCACACTCAAAAACCATATGAAACTCATCCTCAACTTGGCCAGCAGTGCAAGCAGAGCACAGCCTCTGCTGCCTTGGTAACTCTCTGCCGTCCACCCGCTCCCACCTGCCTGTAGCAACTCTAAGGTCATGAGCACCTAGCCTGAAACGCACGAGAGACGCCAAGTGCGCCTTGTTTAAACAAGCAGTAGCATGCACATAGGCCGGGCACCAGCTCTGAGGCTTAGTCATGACAAGATCATTGAAGGAAGTGCTGGCAAACCAACTATCATAGGTGGAATACAACACTGACTCAGACCCAGCAGTTCTGGGATTAGCAGGCAGGTCATGCCACTGCTGATACAACCAGGAGATGAACGCATCACGCACCAATGACATGTCCTGCTGCTCTAGGCAATGCAACCCAACGAGCGCTTCAGGTATATCCCCCAAAGTGCCCGAGTGGGCTTGCAGGGTGCGAGTAAACGACTGAAACTGGTAGAACCACAGGGACTTCTGCATACGCTGGTCAGCTGGACCAGAAAAAGCTCTCATGCTCAAATCCCTGTTCTCTTGCATGGCTAGGAAAAGCCAGTCCCCAGGCGGGCGTGAGACTACCCGGACCCAAAGACTCCAGCAGGCAGTAAACCATGCGCTAATTAACGGCTGACAACCAAACTCGCGTAGCAACAGTTGCCTGCATGTAGACTTACGAACACGGCCGGCCAACATGCGAAGGAACATAAACTGCACCACTTGCATGTCATTGCTGAGAGCTTTAGCCACACCTGGCGGCCCGCTGCCGCTACCATGAAGCAGGGCAGGGGACCAAACCTCAGAGCAGTAACTCAAGATGGGCGAAACAAGTGAGTTGAACAGATGCACCTGCAGCCCAAGGTCTACGATACCATGGTCAGCACAACGAGAGCGCATAGCCCACATGGCCCGCGAGCCAGCAGCTGCAAGAGAGGACGTACATGCTGTGACACCCTTGGTTTCATGAAAGACACAGCCCAAGCAACGAAACTCGCTGCTTCTAGGCACTGGCAAACGCACTCCATCACGACCTAAGAAGGTGAGCTGTGCTGGCCCCTGATAGCGCTGACGCCCAAAAATCACCACCTCTGTTTTGCTCACATTGACTTCCATATCATACTGGGAACAGAAGGCACTCAATGCATCCAGCATCTGCTGCAGCTGCTCTGGACTGCTGGCAAGCAGGGCCAGATCATCAGCATACAGTAGGAGCTGGAGCAACTTCCCGCCAAGCATCACACCACACTCACGTGCATGCTCCTCCAGCCACTGCTCAACACGATCAAAGAAGATACCAAACAGGAGAGGGGAAAGCGGGTCACCCTGCTTCACTCCCCTAGTGCTGTCGAAGGGCTCGCCAGCCATGCGCCCGAACTATGTAATCATAGGAGCACTCCAATACATAGACACAATAGCACGCAACATATTGTCACGAACACCAATGTCGCTGAGGCACTTCATCAGCAGGTCACGGCGCACAAGATCATATGCCTTCCTGAAGTCTTCCTGAATTTCCACCACCTGCAGCATGCATCAAACATTCACAGGATTGTTTCAACAGCGCCGCCGCCGACCCCCAAAGGATCCATACTAAGGTACACTGATCACTTATGATTGCAGGATCCAAGCAGAAGCAGCTGCTGCCACCCACTGGCTCTCATCATAAGAATGAGGCACTCCGCGGTCAGCCTGGCCAGGCCAGGCCGGCCTCGGGCAGGCTGCTGATGCATACAGCTGCCAAAAGTAACGCACAGCTTTGACTCACTTCGAGGTGCTTCACATAAAAATACAGCAAGAGGTAATGCCGATTACAGCTGTTTTGCTTTTGGCCAGAACATTCAATGTTGCTGGGGAGCAGCAGCAGCAGACCCATAGGGAGAGCAACAAAAAGCACAACAGATCACAGAAAGCCTTTTTGTCTGAGACAGATCATTTCGCAATGCCAAACTTCATCCTGTTCATCACTGATTGCAATGATTGCAATTGAGGTCACAACGCGGCTCTTTATGGCGCTCATCAACCAAGTTGGCTGCCACCTGCATACAGCGGGTTTGACTGCACACCATTTTTGGACTGCAGCAGAGGCCGCATTCAGCGGTTGCAACCACTTCAAGATCCCTGTGGCCCTACCAGGCTCTTCCAAGTGCAGCGAGCATCGCTGCTGCGCCATATCTTGGCTCTGCCAGATAACTTGTGATGATATTCTTCTTTCGAATAAGCCCACCCACGCTTCATACATACAGCATACACGCAACAAGACAGTTTGGCATACATCCTGGCAGACCCTCAATAGTGCATGCACCATGGCATGATGCCAACAATACTACTGCCAGTAGTGTGGCACACAATCTCTGTCCGACAGCATACAATTGGCACACCGCATTCAACTGCTGCACCACTCCTTTGCAACAGTGTAGCTAAGGCGCTAGCTGTTCCAATTGCAGCAAGCATCGCTGCTGTACCATGTCTCGAGTCGGCCAGAGACATCTGCAAGACAGTCTGCAGAATAAGCCCTCCCCCTCAGCCGCTGAATGATTCATGCACCCAGCAAGACAGTGGCAGGACGCAATCAACTGCCGCAACCATTTCATTGTCACAATATAGCTGAGGTCCTAGCTGTTCCAACTGCAGCAACTTGCTGCGATCGCTGCTCATCATCATCATCAGATTACCAGATCAAGCCATAGCATCAACGCCATCGGCCCCGCGCCCCCCTGGGCGGAAGAAAGAGGGAGCACCGCTCCATTATGTGCTGCAATCGCTGCTGTGCCATCTTTTGAGTCCGCCAGAGAAATCTGGGAAACAGTCTGCAGAATAAGCCCTTCCCCCTTTGCATACATGCACGGAGCAAGACACAGTTGAAGGCCGCATTGAGATGCCGCACCCACTTCAATGTAGCTGAGGCCCTAACTGTTCCAAGTGCAGCCAGCATCGCTACTGCGCCATCTGCTTATGCTGCCACACACTATTTGTCACAACATAGCTGCCATCGCACCACAGTTGCCATCAAGGTAGCAGGATAGACTGGCACACCGCATTCAACTGCTGCAACCACCTCATTGTATCAATGTAGCTAAGGTGCTAGCTGTTCCAACTGCAGCAACTTGCTGCGATCGCTGCTGTACCATCTCTCCAGTCCGCCAGAGAAATCTGCAAAACAGCCTGCAAAACCAGCCCCCCTCCTTAGCTTACATGCACGACAGTTGCAGGCCGCATTGAACTGCCACAACAGCACTTGAATGTAGCTGATGGCCTAGCTGTTCCAAGTGCAGCAAGCATCGCTGCTGTGCCACCTACTGTCTCTCGAGTCTGCCACACACAATCTGCCAAGCAAGCCCAATCACGCACGCAGCAAGACAGTTGCAGGCCGCAATCAACTGCCGCACCCACTTCAGCTGCTCCAACTGCAGCAAGCATAGCTGCTGTACCATCTTCCACCCCTGGAGTCTGCAAAACAATCTGCCAAGCAAGCCCGAACCCCCCTCCCCTTTGCATACATGCACACAGAAAGACAGTTGCAGGCCGCAATCAAAACTGCCGCACCCACTTCAATGTAGCTGATGTCCTAGCTGTTCCAGCTGCAGCCAGCATCGCTGCTGTGCCATCTACCACATGTTGAATCTGCCAAACAATCTGCCAAGCAAGCCCGAACCCCCCTCTGCTTTGCATACATGCAGGCAGCAAGACAGATGCAGGCCTCATTCAACCGCTGCAACAACTTCAATGTAGCTGAAACCCTGGCTGTTCCAACCACAGCCAGCATAGCTGCTGTGCCATCTACCATCTCTTGAGGCTGCAGAACAACAACCTGCCAAGCAAGCCCAATCACGCAAGCAGCAAGAAAGTGGCAAGCCGCAATCAACTGCTACAACAGCACTGCAATGTAGGCCCTAGCTGTTCCAAGTGCAGCAAGCATCGCTGCTGTGCAATCTCTTGAGTCTGCAAAACAACAAACTGCCAAGCAAGCCCAATCACGCAAGCAGCAAGACACTTTCAGGCCGCATTCAACTGCCGCAACCAATGCGTTGTAGCTTAGGCCCTAGCTGTTCCAAGTGCAGCAAGCATCGCTGCTGTACCATCAACCACCTCTGAAGTCTGCAAAACAATCTGCCAAGCAAGCCCGAGCCCCCCTCTCCTTTGCATCATGCACGCAGCAAGACAGTTGCAGGCCGCGATCAACTACCGCAGCAGCACTTCAATATAGCTTAGGCCCTAGCTGTTCCAACTACAGCCTGCATCGCTGCTGCGCCATCTCTTGAGTCTGCCAAACAACCTGCCAAGCAAGCCCAATCACGCACGCAGCAAGACAGTTGCAGGCCGCATTCGACCGCTGCAACAACACTTCAATATAGCTGAGGTCCTGGCTGTTCCAACTGCAGCAAGCATCGCTTCCGCACCATCTACCATCTCTCGACCCTGCCCAACAATCTGCCGAGCAAGCCCAATCCCCCCTCCCCTTTTGCATACATGCACGCAGCAAGACAGTTGCAGGCCGCATTGAACTGCCGCAACCACTTCAATGTAGCTGAAACCCTAGCTGTTCCAACCACAGCCAGCATAGCTGCTGTACCATCTACCACCTCTTGAGTCTGCAAAACAACAATCTGCCAAGCACGCCCAATCATGCAAGCAGCAAGACAGTTGCAGGCCGCATTCAACCGCCGCAACAACGACAATGTAGCTGAGATCCTAATTGCATCAAACATCTTGGTGTTCATGGCCGCTTTTTGTCTCTGCTTGAGCGCTTGTATGACACCGTCCAGATGCAGGTTGTGGTGAACGGCAAATTGGGTGAACCCATTGACACGTGCCTTGGCACCAAGCAAGGCAGCGAGCTCAGCCCGTTGCTGTTTGGGTTGTTCATTGAGATGCTGCATGAATTGATAACCATCAGAGGCAAGCCTAGCCCGGGTGGGGGGTCACCCCTTTTGGGCCTCGGGTTGGCTCTCTTCATGTGCCTGACGTGTTGTATGCTGATGATGGGTGTCTTATTGCGGAGTCTCCCACAGATGTGCAGTCCTTGCTAGAGTGCTTGCAGTTGTTCTGTGAGATAACTGGTATGGAGGTCAACATGCACCCCAAGAAGACGTGTGTCGTTGTGTTCCGTGGCCAGCGTGTGCCGCGGCCGCGCTCGCTTGCATTCACATATGCAAGTCAACCGCTCAGCATTCAAAGCCAGTACACGTATTTGGGTGTGGTGCTGCATGAGACCAAGGGCCTGCAGCCGGCAGTTGACGCACTGGCTGCGTCTGGCTTGAAGGCCATGCATGTTCTCTTGGGCCGTTTCCGTAAACGACGCATCACACAATATGATATGAAGTGCCGCATGTTTGACATTATGGTTGAACCTGTTATGTCGTACGCTTCTCATGTGTGGGGTCCTGAGCTGTGCCATGCTGGGCTTTTCAGGCGTCTGGGATGGCGCATGTCTGCAGCCGACAAGGTACACTTGGCCTTCCTTCGCTACATGACCGGTACTGGTAAACGCTCTAGTTTGGATGTGTTAATGCGTGAGCTGCACCGCCTGCCTGTCATGCACCATTGGGTTGTTCTAGCAGTGCGTTGGTGGGAGCGCCTCCAGGCTATGGATCAGGATAGGCTTGCACGGGTTGCATGGGTATCGGATGTGGAACTGGCGTTGAGTGGCTGCACAGGCTGTTGGACATATTATCTATTGCACACCATGCAGCGACTCGGGGTCATTGACCAAGCAGCATGGCGGGCGCCTGGCGTGTCAGCTGCAACCGTGTGCGGGCTTGAGTTGAAAGCTGAAGATGTGTCTGCTGCACTCACCCGCTTGGTCAAGCAGGGATGGGCAGACGGGGGTGCTGAGGTGGCTGACCCAAGGTCGGCGCCCAGCCACCACGTGACCATGTGCACGCACGCTGCATGGGTGCACCCTATGGATGATGACGCCGCTTTTGACCGTAGCACACAACCAGAGTACATGCAGCTGTGTTTGCCATTTCGTGTGCTACAATGCCTGGTGCGGCTCCGCACAGGAGTTGCTCAGCTAGAGGTGCACTTAGGCAGGCATGCACGCCCTCGGGTGCCCAGGCCTCGACGTGTTTGTAGGTTGTGCTCGCTTGCTAGCCCTTCAACCGCCAGCCGGCCTGCGTGGCGCACACGTGTGCATGCCCGGACTGGGACCCATGACAATGTGGAAGATATCAGACACTTCCTGTTGGAGTGCCCTGCATATGACCACTTGCGTGATGCTCATCAGAGTATATTCTGTCCTGATGGCACCACCAATCGTTGTGCTGATGAGATGGTGTCGCGTGTTCTAAACTGTGAAGATCAAGAGAGCTTGGCTGTTGTTGTATACCAGATGTGGTTGTATCGCTCGGTGCTCTTAGGGTTATCGCCTGACCACACCAGCGTACCAATCCAGCCAGAGGGCTATGTCCCTTCAGATGACACCCTAGACGCTGTTGCCTCTAGCCCATAAGAATTTGACATTTCCTGACAAATTTCATATGCATTTGTGCCACAGATCTGGTTTGTTGCCGCCTTATGCCGCATGAGTCGCCCTTGTTCTTGCTTCCGATTGTGAAGTCTTGACAACATGCTCTCGGTTGGTGTGCTTCTTCAGCACAAGCTGCTGGCTGAGTGGGGTGTGTCTCTGACACACCGCAGATATAATTGCTTGCTTATCCTGGAGAGAACTTGTGCTCATCTGATGGCGTCAATGTGTTGCATCGAGCGCTCATCTCCTTTTGTCACGTGTTGACTCTGTGCTCATTTGGGGTGGCTCATACCATCTAAGATGGTGACTGGACCCACATGTAACTACTCTCTCTCAAAAAAAAATCCAGCAAGCATCGCTGCAGCGCCATCTCTTGACTCTGCCAAACAATCTTCCAAGCAAGCCCAATCACGCACGCAGCAAGACAATTGCAGGCCGCAATCAACTGCTGCAACAGAACTTCCATGTAGCTTAGGCCCTAGTTGTTCAAACTGCAGCAAGCATCGCTGCTGTGCCATCTACCATCTCTTGAGTCTGCAAAGCAACAATCTGCCAAGCAAGCCCAATCCCACTCCTTTTTCATACATACCCTCCCCTTCCACACATACAACATACACGCAGCACGAAAAATTTGGTATACAACGATCCTTGCGAGCCCTCATAGGTGCGTGCACAAGTTCAACAATACTACAAGGCAGAGAGTCACTGGTGCTGGTCGCTGCTCTGCCCTCACCCACATTTGCTAGAGAAAAAGAAGCACACTCAACCACAATGTGTTTGCCACATCCCACCCCTAAACACACACACAGCACCCACAGCCTGTAGTGTCTACAGTGCAAAGGATGCAAAGCCATCCGAGCAGCACAACACACCATTAGCCAAAGCAAGCTGTGAGGAGACACATCAAAGGCAAAACCCGCTGTGCTGCTGTTGCTGCCGCTACCATTATTGCAGAGTTCAGAGCAGCTGTCACTCCTTCCAACGCAGCTTTGTTGAGATGCACATACAAAGGAAAACCTCCTGGGAAACAGCAAATTGTGGCTGTAGACAAGAGGGGTACAGGCACGCACACAAGGTGACTCAGGGGCCCTCACATGCAGCTCAAGCGGGGCCGTTCAATCAAGCGCCACACCGTGCTGCTCCTGCTGCTGCTGCGGCGGTGGCGGCGGCTGCCAATCACTGGTGGCTCAGTGACATGCTACTGACACTACTGGAGCTTTGCAACTGTTGTTATTGCTGCTGCTGCTGCTGTTGCTGCTGCTGCAATCACAGGGCCCAATGTGCCCCCAGTGTGCTTGTGACACAGCACAGCCTGTGGCACAGCACAGCCTTGCTGGTCATCCCCAAGAGATTGTTGCTGCTGCTGCAATCACAGGGCCCAATGTGCCCCCAGTGTGCTTGTGATTTCCTGTGGCACAGCACAGCCTTGCTGGTCATCCCCAAGAGATTGTTGCTGCCTTGCTGGCTTACCGCAACAGCGGGAGCAGCTTCCGCTCAACTAGCTGCCAGTTGATCACAGCCCAGGTGCTGCCCCAGAGTGCCCCTCCATCCAGTGAGGCACACCACACTGCTGCTGCTGCTGCTGCCCCGCCAGGCGAATGGGAAGCTGAGTTTGATGTATGATGTGATCACATGCTGTGTGGCATGCTACTGACACTACTGGAGCTCTGCAACTGCTGCTGCTGCTGCTGCAATCAGAGCCCAGGTGCTGCGCCAGAGTGCCCCTCCATCCAGTGAAGCACACCACACTGCTGCTGCTGCTGTTGCTGCTGCTGCAAGGGGTGCACTGGATGCAGCCCTGACCACCCCCCTGCAAACAGACCCTGGCCTGGCTGCTGCTGGCCTTGCTGCTGCTGCTGCTGCTGTTGCCGAGGACTGATTGTTCTGCCGCTGCTTGGAGACACTTGCGGACGTGGATGTGCTGCTGCTGTTGCTATTGCTGCTGCCGCTGCTGTTGCAAAAGGTGATGCATCTGCACTGTTGCAGGTGACTTCCAAGTGTGGTTGAGTCATGCCGTGCTTGCTTCCGTTCAGCTCTGCGGCAAAAGCAACAGTAGCAGCAACAGCAGTTGCATCAGGAAGGCACACGACTTCCAAATGTGGTTGAGACATGCCGTGCTTGCTTCCGTTCAGCTCTGCAATAACAGCAGGAACACGCAGCAGCAGCAGCAGCAGCAACTGCAGTGGAAGCGGCGGCAGCGGCAGCTGTCAAGTCATATCCTTGTATGGTTTTGTGTGTATCAATGATCAACGCCTGGTGAGCTGTGCATTCAGGCATCCAGCTACCTGAAGCAATCTAAGGATGCCGACCAAGCCAATCCACAATGAGACCTTCCCAAAAACACAGGATGTTGCGCTGTGCAAACCTGCAGCCAGGTAGTTGCAAACAGTCAAGAACCAAAAGCACCATACCTGCGGCCAGTGTCCTGATGCTCCTCTCTGCCTCTATTTCCACCTCTGCTGCTGCTGCTCGCTGTCTATCAATTACACTACACCTTAGAGTGCATAAAGCATGCACGCTATTAGTTGACGACCCAGCTTGCTGAAACACTGCAACACACCGAGCCCCAACAAAGTTAATTATGTTCAGTGTTGCATAAAACATTAAATGATCACAAGCCCGCATACCTGCGGCCAGTGTCCTAATGATCCTCAGGCAGCAGCAGAGGTGGAACTAGAGGCCTCTCTGCCTCTAGTTCCACCTCTACTGCTGCCGTTCCTTGTGTCGATATGCAGTGGCTAATGCCTGGTAAGCTGTGGACTGACACATATAGGTAGTTAAAACATTGCAACACTTTGAGTCTGCAAAAAAAACAACCAAAAACACACACATGAAAACAACAGGCATACCTGCAGCCAGTGTCCTGATGCTCCTCTCTGTTTCCAATTCCACCTCTGCTGCTGCTGCTCCTTGTATTGATATGCAGTGGCTGATGCCAGGTAAGCTGTGGATGGAGCCATCTAGCTAGCTGAAGCGTTATGAAAGGGCCGATAAAGTCAACCCACCAAAAAACCTTACCACAAACAAAAAAGGGGCTTCATACGGACCTGCGGCCAGTGTCCTGATGCTCCTCTCTGCTTCCAATTCTACCTCAGCTGCTGCCGCTCCTTGTATCGATATGCAGTGGCTGATGTCAGGTAAGCTGTGTGTGTGGACTGACACAACTGAGAAGTTGAAAATATTGCACCACTTCGAGTCCGCAAAAAAAACAACCAAACAAAAACATGAAAACCACAAGCCATACCTGCGGTCAGTGTCCTGATGCTCCTCTCTGTTTCCAATTCCACCTCTGCTACTGCCGCTCCCTGTATCGATATGCAGTGGCTGATACCAGGTAAGCTGTGGATGGAGCCATCTAGGTGGTTGAAACATTGCACCACTTCGAGTCCGCAAAAAACAACCAAAAAAACACATGAAAACCACAGGCACACCTGCAGCCAGTGTCCTGATGCTCCTCTCTGTTTCCAATTCCACCTCTGCTGCTGCCGCCCCTTGTACCGATATGCAGTGGCTGATGCCGGGTAAGCTGTGGATGGAGCCATCGAGCTGGCTGAAACACTGCAACACCCCCGGCCTGGTTAAAAGTTCCAATGTTTATTTGTTCAAATGTGACATACAAGAATGACAGGCCAACATACCTGCGGCCAGTCTCGTGATGCTCCTCTCTACCTCTAATTCCACCTCTGCTGCTGCCGCTCCCTGTATCGATATGCAGTGGCTAATGCCGGGTAAGCTGTGGATGGAGCCATCTAGCTGGCTGAAGCGCTCTGAAAGCGCAGTCTGCAGCTGCTGCTGGAGCTTTGCGGTGCTCCACCTTTTGCCGGCTGGGGTGTGCTCAAACAGGGTCTTGAGGAATATAACAGCCAGGCACCTGCAGAGCAACAGCAGCAAACAAAACAACAGGTTAAATCACATGCTGCTTGCTGGGGTGTGCTCAAACAACCAGGCACCTGAAATGAACAACACAAAGGGCAGAGGTTCAGGCTACACGGGTGCAGCTGCTGCTGCTGCTTTTAGGAGCTCCACCTGCTGCCATGGCATTCTTCACAACAGTAGCAGAATGCGCTGGTTCACACCACAGCTGCTGCTCGCACAGAACTCACACTCAACCCTGCAATCTCCATGACCAGGGGGTATCTGAGAGACAGTGGCACTTCACAACACCGATCTTAAGCGCATGTTCTCCGCTCACATCCCCCTCCCTCTTATCCTTGTGCATAAACGACTGGCGTCCACTGGCTTCAAACTCACCCTGCAATCTCGATGACGAGGGGGATGCATGCTGCCAGGGCATCAACAGTAGAACATGTAAACTCTGTCGACCCACACTGCTGCTGCTGCTGTGTGCTCACCCTGCAATCTCAATGACGAGGGGAATCCACGCAGCCATGGCATCCTTCATGAGACTAGCAAAATGCAATGCAGCCGTTGCATTTTTAAGGATCAAGACACTGTCACATGTGCATGACAGTGTGCATAGTTGCAATATACCAAGAAACAAACAAACAATGCACCAACAAACCCAGCAAACCCTGTTTTGAATGCTCACCCTGCGATCTCAATGACGAGGGGGATCCATGCTGCCATGGCATCCTTCATGACCAAATACACCAGGCTCAGCACGGTGCCGATCTGCAGCAATAAATAGAAGCAGCAGCAGCAGCAGCAGCAGCAGCAGCCACGATAAGCCAGGCAGTGAGTACGCCCTTTTTGACAAAGTACACCAGGCTCTGCACAGTGAACGCCCAGTCTGAAGACAACAATATATCAGCGTTATGGTCGGCAACGCAGTGCCTGAGGTGCACCGCATTGGTAGACACCAACAGCATATGGACACGTGAGTTTTCTTCTTCTTTCAACCGCGGCGCATGCACGCAATGCATGTTTTAAACGAGTGCCTGACGCAAACACTGTTATCTGCAGTTGCTCATGCCTCTGAGGCATTACCAATACGGGTGTGAGCATCACAGCGACAAGAGTTAGCTAATAGCATGAAATGAGCAGACTCCCCGCATGCCACTAAAGGCACTAGATATGCACCCGTCAGCTAGGCACCTGCAATCGTTTCCTGCTGCAAACCCTGCTGTCCCAGAGTGGTAAGAGGCCTGTTACACCTGCGACCCTGATTAGGGTGCCCCTGATCAGCTTTTTGTACAGGCGCCCAAACCGGGGTCTATTGCTCTCACCAGGTACAGCACCGACCATGCGTAGCTGATGTCACGAGCTGACCGTGTTATAACAATCTTGCCGATCTGCGGGATCAGGCAGATCGCCAGCACGCAGCCGCCAGTGTAACCGATTGCGTCCATGGCAGCAGGTGACAGGCCATGGCTGCCGCTGCTACTGCCGTCGCCGGCAATCATGCTGCTGCTGCTGCTGCCGCCGTTGAAACCCAGCTTTTGTGCTAGCGGCTCCTGCTGCTGCTGCTGCTGCTGCTGGTAGCAGGTTGTGCTGCTGAACAGTGGCAGATTGACGCACCCCTGCCGGCCCTTGCTGAGTAACTCAAGTGTTTTGTGTGGGGTGTGTACTGACTGGCTATCAAGTGTGACTGTTCTTTGCTATAGCTGATGCTTTCGGCACTTGTTCAGGAAGCAGTGCTTGATGTTTCTGCTGCTGCGGCTGCTACTGGTAGCGCTGAAGTGAGCTGCTAACGTTTGTAAACAGCCAGCGACGGGTCAGGAGACAGGACAGAAGCAGTGTGGACTCAGAAAAGGCAGGCAGAGTGTGTGCAAGACGATTACACAGCCTGGGAGCCGTGAGAAGTGCATGGCCTGCCTAGCATGATACAGGCAAGCAGTATGCCACCAAAACTGCTGCTGCTGTCAGCAGAGCACCTGTCAGTCTGCTCAGGCCATGCAAAGCAGTGCCTGCGAGAGCTGCCGCGCTTCTCGGCACATCGACATAGACGTACACCGCGTTAATGCAACAATTAAGGAGCGTTTACATGCGGAGAGCAAAGCAAGCATGACATCAACCACTGCTAGCCCTGCACCAAAAGCAACCCTTACCACGAAGCGATGCGGTCTAAGAGCAGCAAAGAACTCAAGGCAAAGACGGCGGCTGAACTGATTTCTTGTATGGCCCAAACGAGTACGTACGCACCAGGATCAGGCACAAACACTCGGCTATGACGAAAAGAAGCAGATGTCGACTGTTTACATCCACGCATATTATTTGAATTGAAACAATAAACTCGCATTATCAGCACCAAAGGTAATCATTAGCACAGCATAAGCCCGTCCCAGATGTTATGCCGCAGGTTACGTGATCGCTGGCTGTTTTGTCTAATTGAGGCGACTTCGGCAATCGTAGCCATCAAACACAATTTTAAGGCAGGGCTAATAACACCTGGTTCAATCTCAGGCTGTGAAGAGCTGGGCCAGCCACACTTCACTCCTAGGTACTGCTGTTGCTGAGCAGCAACAGCTGCTGCTACTATCGACTGATGTCTGTTCTTTGGCAAAGGGTAGCTGGAACAGTATCAACGGCTGTTTCTCATATTGTGATTATTTCTCTGGGGATTGTGCAGTCAGCAGCCGAATGAACAGGCTGCACATGTGCAGCGTACTGCTGCTGTGATGGGAATGGGAGGTTGCAGCTGTCCAGCAATCAGATTCAAGCTGGTTTCCAGCATGGCTTGGTAGCCAACAGCAAGAACACAGAAACATGCGCACAGGAGAATGGGCTAATGTTGGAGAGGAGTGTCAATGTACAGCTGCAGCGCCAAACATGGTCTGTCAGGTGAGACACCACACCCCTGCATGCAAGGCACATGTACACATAAAGTCGTGTATCACATCACTGCACGCAGTGCAGCAATCGCATCAAGTGCAGCGCAGGACATCGCAGCATTGCCTGGGGAGAGGGGGGGCCACTGAGTCAGTGATTGCGCTGCAAGCAGTAGACTCCTCAAGTTTGTGAGCACGAGTGTATGCATTGGCAGGAGACCACAGCGTGCCCAATCAATTCCTGGATTGAGCCTCAAGATCTGAGATCCTTGCATGCAGGATGTCTCTGCATGTTTTTCAGCTAAAGTGCTGCTGCATGTTCAAATCATGACAGCTGCTCAGTGCCAGGCCTGCAAGCTGGCAGGATGTACCAGGTTTGTCATCCATATCTGGCACATAGCAGTCAGAGCTGCTCAAAACAAGCTGCAATTTATCAAATGCATTGGGCTAAAATTGGCGACAAGACATCATTGGTGCAGGCGGACGGATAACCCTTGCAGCTTGCTGCATCATATGCTGCATGCTGCACCATGTTTGTCCAAGCCGTTGGTCAGCACTCTGGATGCCTTTGTATACATTCAGTATTTCTACTGTGTTTTTTGCGTAGTGTTTTGACGATGTCTCGCTGAGGTTGATTCTGCTCCAGATTGGCCCGTCCAAGGGGACGCTTCCCCGCGCGACCTTGTACAATGATCAGTCAGCAGGCCATCGCAGGAGCAGCACTCAACCAAGAAACGTCACAATTACTGGCGTCTTTCCTCTGCTTCAGCTGTGTTTGTCGCGTAGCAGTGCTTTCTCGCCCCCATCACTGCTGCAGCTGCGTCTCGCGGAGTTCCGCTATCTTGCCTGGCTTCCATCGTCATTCTACAGCCACGCATTCGAAACTCGCGAGAATCATCGCAGCAGCAGCCGAACCAGCAGGCGTTATGCGTAAAGGCAGCAGCAGGGCAGCAGCCCTTGCAGTGGTTATCGTTCTGCTGCTCTGCGGGCAGTTTTCACCTGCAGCAGCAGGCCGTGGTGCAAGGCTGCATCGCAGAGCTCTCCTGCAGGAGACAAACCCCATCCTGCCGCAGCGGGACTTTGGCCCAAGGATCGAGGGACCTGGCCAGATTGGGTCTGTGGTTCAGGGCCTGCGCACAAGCATCAAAGAGCTGGCTGGGGGTGAGTGATCATGACGCATGATGTGGTTTTCTTAGCAAAATTTTCAAAGGTGTAGCATGCAAGTGTGGTTGCTGGCAGCCCTACACGGCAGCTGTTTGCAGTCCTTCAATGTGCCAGGAGTATCAACCAGCTGGCAGGGGGTGAGTGATGCTATACAAACAACATTTCTTGTGGTTCAGCATAGGATGAGCAGCATAGAAGCTTAGGCAGTTCTTCCAGCTGTTGCAGCAGCAGCTGCCAGCAGCCAAGGTTGCTGTTATTGTGGACTTGCACAGTCTTCATGCATGCACAACGAGCAGCTTGGAAGCAAAATCCAGCAGTTGATGGCAGCTACAGCAGCTGTCTGTGGTTCAGGGCCTGCGCACAAGCATCAACGAGCTGGCTGGGGGTGAGTGAATTCATCAAGCATGATGTGGTTTTCTTAGCAAAGTTTTCAAAGGTGTAGCATGAAAATTTGTTTGCTGGCAGCCCTACACGGCAACTGTTTGCAGTCCTTCAATGTGCCAGACGTGGCAATGAGCTGGCTGGGGGTGAGTGACTACATGAAAAGCAAGATTGCAGCATAGGAGGTGCAGCATGAATTGTCTTTGCTGGCAGCCCTGCACGGCAACTGTTTGCAGTTCTTAAATGTGCCAGAAGTATCAATGCGCTGGCTGGGGGTGAGTGGATCTTATAACAGCAAGATTTGCAGCATAGGAGGTGCAGCATTAATTGTCTTTGCTGGCAGCCCTGCACGGCAGTTGTTAGATCTCCTTCGAGGTGCTGGAATCAACCGGGGGAAGATAGCGCCTCAGCAATGTTTTGAAGTACATGGCACCATGGGCTCAGATTCGCCACCGAAGGCATATTCGTCAAGCCCAGCTGCAGCAGCTGCTGCTGCCAACAGCAATTGCGACTGCAGCTGTGCACTTGCACAATGAGACGGTGGTGGATGCCACATACTGGGCCCCGAGTTGTACCGCAGCCTACGCAGTTTGTGCGGACCGTTTGATTCATCAACATGCTGTCGCTGCTGTTGTCCTTTTACTGTTGTCCTTTTACAGTGCCAGGAGTCACTCCTAGTAGCTCAGAGACACTGCCCGGAACAGCCACAGTTGGACAGGCACTGCACACCGTAGGTTTACATGCACGACGCTGACACTCTGTTACTTTCTGCTCCTGCGAACGACGCTGATCCCGCGCAGTGACTCCATGTGTGGGATCCACCGCGCTGACTCAGACTGCCACCATCGGCGACACCCAAGCGCAGCGCAGGCAAGCCGTTACCTTTATCAACACACTGCCACTGCTGTTCTCCTTTTGCAGGAGGTGCCAGAAGTTGGCTTGTTGACGCTGATTGGAAAGACAACAATTGCCCAGGCACTGCACACACCACCACACAGAGAGAGCTACATAACTGTTGCTGATGCTTTGTCGCGACCTCTGTGCTGATGCCACGCAGTGACTCCTCGTGTCGGATCCACGGCGCTGACACAGACCGCCACCACCGGCGACACCCAAGCGCAGAGCAGGCAGGCGGTGACCTTTGTCAACACACTGCCACTGCTGACAGCAGCAATAACAGAGGGTGGCGCTGCTGCCAACGTGACTGGCGAAGGGCGGCTTGCAAGTGCGGTGCTGGATGACCGCAGTGTGTCTGTGGCAAAGGACATCGTTTCTGACAACGGCAGCGATGGTGAGCAGCAGAGGCCTCATCCATGCAGAATCAGCAGTGCAAGCTGTAGCAATCGACTTGCAGTGTGGTTCAGGTTGTCTGCATACAAGACAACGGCCAGCAAGCCAATGCTTGGAGTTGCCAACTCCTTCAAGTGGGTTTGCTTGCCGGCCTGACATGCTGACCACCTTCTGCTGCTGTCAGTGCTGCTCTCCTCACCTACTTGATTGCATCCGATGCTGACAGCCGAGTCGGCAGTGCTGCTTGTGTGCAGGGTGTGCAACGGGGAAGGCCAGCAGGCTGGCACTGCAAATTGCGGCAGATCTTTCACCCTGACTATTATGCTGCTTGCCTTGCCATGCAATGCAGGCAGATCATACGGCAGTGCGGTCAGCGTGCATGGCATCAGTGTTGTGCAGGCAGGCAACAGCCAGCAGGCCGGCACTGAGATTTGCAGCTTATTATTCCCCCTGACTTGTTTGCTGCTGCCACTGCTGCTTCCCTTGCAATGTGCAGGCCGGCAACGGCCAGCAGGATGGCACTGAGATCCGCAGCAGATCTGTTACTCTAACACACTTCCCTGCTTCTGCTTTTTGTGTGTGATGCATTACAGGCAACACGTTCGGCAGTGCGGCCAGCGTGCAGGGTGTCAGCGTTGTACAAGCCGGCAACGGGCAGCAGGCGGGCACTGAGATTCGCGGCAGGACCGACACCTTTGCTGGAGAGAAGGTTCTGGAGCTTGCGGCACAGGGAGACGGCGCCACTGCAGGTTCACAGCTGACACAGCGCGGCATTGGTGAGTGTTAGCACATTTGTATGTTTTGGAGTTGTACAGAATGGCAATATTTGGCCAGCATGTACAAGTAATGCTTGAAGACAGTGTGCTGCCACGCTTGCGTGGCCATTGACCAGCACAGTGCAGGGCAAACCGACCCTACTGCTGTCATTGACGGATTGTACGGTACGATAGTAGAGAGGTGGAGAAGGTTATGGAGCCTGCGGCCCAGGGCGATGGCGCAACTGCAGGGTCCCAGCTGACACAGCGCGGCATTGGTGAGAGCTCCCACATTTGTATGTAGTGTACATGTATGGCAAACGTTGGTCAGCGTGTACAAGTAATGCTGGCAGACAGTATGCTGCAACACCTGCATGGCCATTGAATTGCACAGGTCAGTGCGAGTCGTACCTATGGCCTACTGTGGTCAGTACGGTACCATTGTAGAGGTGGAAAAGGTTCTGGAGCTTGCGGCTCAGGGGGACAGCGCCACTGCAGGGTCCCAGCTGACACAGCGCGGCATTGGTGAGAGCTCCCACATGTGTATGTAGTGTATGTGTATGGCAAACGTTGGTCAGCATGCACAGGCAGACTGCTTGGACTGAGTCCTTGCAGACAGTATGCTGCAACGCCTGCGTGGCCTGATTTGCACAGTGCAGTGCAAAACATACCTATAGGCCTTCTTCTGTCAGTACGTTAGACAAGTTGGAGAAGGTTCTGGAGCTTGCGGCACAGGGAGACGGCGCTACTGCAGGGTCCCAGCTGACACAGCGCGGCATTGGTGAGTGTTTGCACATTCGTGTGTAGTGTATGTGTGCGGGAAACGTTGGTCAGCATGTACAAGTAATGCTGGCAGACAGTATGCTGCAACACCTGCATGGCCATTGAAACGCACAGCGCAGTGCGTATCGTACCTATGGCCTACTGCTGTCAGTACGGTACCATTGTAGAGGTGGAAAAGGTTCTGGAGCTTGCGGCACAGGGAGACGGCGCCACTGCAGGGTCCTAGCTGACACAGCGCGGCATTGGTGAGAGCTCTTTGCCACATGTGTATGGCAAACGTTGGCCAGCATGTACACGTGATGCTTCCAGACAGTATGCTGCAGTTCCTGCGTGGCCATTGACTAGCACAGTGCAGGGCAAATCGTACCTACTGCTGTCACTGACCAATCGTGCGATACGATATCAGCGGTGGAGAAGGTGCTTTGCTTGACAGGTTGACGGCGACACTGCAGGGTCCCAAGTGACGCAGTGTGGCATCGGTGATGCCATTGTCTGACTGCAGGCGAGCGTGTCTCAACAAGCGTGCAGTGTGCCACACTGTCTGCTGCTGCCCCTGCTGACATATCCCCATGCTGCATGCAATGCCACTGTCTGAATGCAGGCGAGCGCGTGTCAACGCGTGTGCAGAGTGCCACACTATCCGCAGCGGCGCCTGCTGATGGGGGCCCCACCAACTATGGCGGCTCAGTGCAGTTTGCTCCCTGTCATTTTCAAGCAAGCTCACATATGCTGCGCTGCCACATGCAACTGCAGGCGAGCGTGTGCCAACACGCGTGCAGAGTGCCACTCTGTCTGCCGTGGCCCCTGCTTATGGTGGCCCCACCAACTATGGCGGCTCAGTGCAGTTTGCTCTCTGTCATTTTCAAGCAAGCTCACATATGCTGCGCTGCCACATGCAACTGCAGGCGAGCGTGTGTCAACACGCGTGCAGAGTGCCACTCTGTCTGCCGTGGCCCCTGCCGATGGTGGCCCCACCAACTATGGCGGCTCAGTGCAGTTTGCTCTCTGTCATATCCAAACAAGCTCACGTATGCTGCGCTGCCACATGCGTCAGCAGGCGAGCTCGTGTCAACACGCGTGCAGAGTGCTGCACCGGCAGCCGTGGCGCCCCTACTGACGTGCTCCCATGCTGCATGCAATCATGATGTCTGACTGCAGGCGAGCGCGTGTCGATGCGCGTGCAGAGTGCTACTCTGCCTGCCGTCGCCCCTGCTGACGTGCTCTCATGCTGCATGCGATCATGATGTCTGACTGCAGGCGAGCGCGTGTCAACACGCGTGCAGAATGCCACGCTGTCTGCTGTGGCCCCTGCCAATGGAGGGCCCACCAACTATGACGGCTCTGTGCAGCTTGCTCCCTGTCATATCGAAGCTCACGTATGCTGCGCTGCCACATGTGACTGCAGGCGAGCGCGTGTCCACGCGCGTGCAGAGTGCCACACTGTCTGCTGCTGGCCCTGCTGACACTTCCCCATGCGGCTATGCGATATTGTTTCCTGAATGCAGGGGAGCGCGTGTCCACACGCGTGCAAAGTGCTACGCTGTCTGCCGTGGCCCCTGCAGATGGCGGCCCCACCAACTATGGCGGCTCAGTGCAGTTTGCATCTGCTGACACCCAGGACAGGCCTGAGCTGTCCACCACAGCAGATCTGAGGAAGGATGAGAACACACTCGTCACATTGGCAGGTGGGTTGCGAGCGCAGCAGCATGTTACGGCGTAACAGAAGGTGGTGGTGCATAACGGGTGTTGCTAGATGTGACAGAAAGCACTGCAGCAGGGGGAGTAGGGATTGAGGGCTGGGTGTTGCGCGTGCTGAGCAGACAGGGGCTTGTGAATTTTAGGACAGGCCTGAGCTGTCTACCATGGCAGACGTGATGAAGCTTGAAGCACACCATCGCCAATTCGGTTGGTGCGCTGGAGCCCAAATCCTAGTGATATGTTACGTAACTTTATGACATGCTCTAACAGCAAGTTGCTGCCTTCTTGTGTCGTTGCTGTCAAAGTGCCACTGAAAGCTGCAAGGCAGCCTGCACACTGCCAGCCAGCAGCCGAATCCACTGTGCGCTGTCCTTGCACCGTTGCTGCCTTGCAGGCAACGGCAACGCCAACCGCTACAGCGGCACCTGGTTTCTGAGACATGGTGTTATCATACCACATGTGACACACGCTCACGTGCTGCCACCCTGTCTATCAGAGTGCATCTCTAAGCTGCAGGGCACTGTTAGCTGACGGCACCAGCTGACTGTACTGTGCGCTGTCCTTGCACCGTTGCTGCCTTGCAGGCAACGGCAACACCAACCGCTACGGCTACACCTGGTCAAACGCTGGCGTGCCCACCATCATCGTGAGTGCAGAGCTGCATTGCTTAGGCTACTGCCGCATGCTGAGCAACTTGCCTATTGTAAGCAAGCAGTAGGCTGCTACAAAGTAGCAGCAGCGTTTTGCCTGCCGAGCACGCTGGACTAGCCGCCTGCACGTGACGGGCAATGCTGCATGTATCCCAGACACTGCTGAGCACACCTAGCTGCAACAAATCAAGCTTTAGTAAACCGCTATGGCTACACCTCGTCAAACGCTGGCGTGCCCACCATCATCGTGAGTGCGCTGCTGCTGCTGCTGCTGCTGCTGCTGCTTCTCAATCATTTAGCTTGCTTACACTTACTAGCAGGAAGTGGGCTACCTCCTACTGATCAAGCAGTTACTGCCTAGTACTGTGTTACAGCTAGTAGCCGCCATACTATTCCCAGTGACAGTACAGCCGCTGCATTGCAAAGGCTGCACTGCATACTTAGTATGCTCACCAGGAGGTGTGCGGCACACCCAGCTGCAGCACAGTATAGTGCTAGTTGGCTATATAGCTGGCGTACCCACCATCGTCGTGAGTGCACTGCTGCTGCTACCGCATGTTGGACATCCACGAACTTAGACTGGCAGTTTACTCACCAAAAAAGCTATAGCATTAACGCTATTATGTGAGCTGAGCAAGCTTGCTTACTCAGCCGGCAGTAGGCTACTGCCTGCTGAGCAAGCAGTCACTGCTGGACTAGCCAGCATACCGCAGCATGTATACCAGCATGTATCCTGAAAGCAGACCCAGCTGTAACACACAAACCTGGTTTTGCTACAGTCATACGCTACCAGCATGGCGTTGCGACAGGCCACTCATTGCCTCCAACCTCATATTTTGACGCTGTTTTGTGTCTTGTGCTATCTCCCTCCTCCTCCTCCTCCTGCTGCTGCTGCTGCTGCAGGCCCGCGGCACAGACAACGCTGCTGCTCAGGTGCGTGGAGGCGAGTTTGGCACCGGCTACCACTTTGGTGGCAGCCAGCTGCGCGCAATTACATACAGAAACAGGGTTGAGGGAGACCCCAACAGGGTTGTCGATGGAGATGATGATGGCAAGCCAAAGCCTGCGATGGGCTGATAGGTTGTTTTCTAACATGTTATGTGGCGTGTCACATAACATGGGGGACATGTAGTGGCCAGCTGCACGTGATCACGTACAGGAGCAGGGTTGAGGGAGACCCCAACTTGGGGGTTGTTGATGGAGATGGTGATGGCAAGCCAAAGCCAGCGATGGGATGTAAATTGTTTTGAACATGTTATGTAACATGTTATGTAACATATTATATGACATGTTACATAACATGGGGGACATGTAGTGGCCGGCTGCTCGTGATCACGTACTGGGTTGTTGAGGGAGATGATCATGGCAAGCCCAAGCCTTCGATGGGCTGATAGCTCAATTGTAATGGTTAGATGACATGTTACATAGGATGCTCCGTGTTGTCAGCATCTGCAGTAGCCATTTGCACAAAAGCACGCACATGACCATGGGCAGGAGACCTGGTGAGGGTGGTGCAGGGAGCCTCCCAGGGCCCCAGCCCTGCAAGTGACTCCGTTCATAAGCTTTGTTGCGCATTGTCAACAGCAGGTGGTAAGCAGCCGATAATGTAAGGAATCGTTTTGCAATGCTGGTGTTCGTTTGCGAGGACTGTTGCAGCCTGCATCCGGGATATATACCTAATTGATTGGGCACAAATTGCAGTGTGCTATCAGTCAGTTGCTTCACATAAAAGACCGCTTGGTAGGGAGGTTTCACGTACAAGACCGCCTGGTAGGGGATGCAGTTGCAAGGTGCTTGATGGCGAGGAGGGTGGTGATCATCACCTCCGTGATACCCAGCCATTGTCAAGGCTCACTGGGGACGCTCCCATGCCATGCTTGTTATGTGGCGGCTCAGCAGTGCTTTTTTTGTTGGTTACAAGGGGGGCGGAATCTATTGGCTGGCCATACACTGCAATCAAGCGAACCTGTGCTGAGCATGCATGCCGCGGTGGGCATCGAGCGGCAGCCGCAAGTTGCAGTGTTTGATGTCAGTCTTGCATGGCAGGCATGGCAGGCATGGCAGGCATGCCATGCTTGTTGTAAAGAATGTAGCGGTACTTGAAGGCGCATGAACGCAAGTAAAGCAGATAAACTCCCCCCTTTGCACACGTCGCTGGTGACACTGCTCACGCAAAATCTACAGGCTCATGCACACTTGTTGTGTTTGTAGCCTACATCGGATCTCATATTTTGGTGTACACTGACCACATGATGGTTTTACGGAGATAAGCTGTAGCTGGAAGGACAACACCCGTGAGTTCAAGAAGGGCGGCGAGGGGTTCTCTGGGGCACCAGCCCATGGGCTTCATGGCCATAACCATTGGTTGGCAACGTTGCCGAGGGGCTTTCTATGCTTGCTTCAGCCTGATCAAATAATCATGGGGATTTCAAAGTCTTGCGTGCGCAGCTTTCTACTTGATGCCATCGGCGACGCCATGGACGCAGAAGGTGCGGTGCCCCATAAGCACCAGAAACCTGGATCGCCATGATCTACTTGCCAACGGTTTTAACATTTGTTTATTGGTTACCATGGGGGGCTGAAATCAAATGGCTGGCCACACACCATCATCACTGAGTCAGCTAGGTGAACCCAACTGCCGGGGGCCGGAGGCGCTGCCTCACCAGACGACCAGACGAACACACTAGGGTGTATGGCTAGCTGACATAGCACGGGCGCTCATCATCACCCACTCCATCTGCATCCTCGCTTTCCTCCTCGCCACTACTGCTGCCTTGTTGCTCCCCACCGCCGCCAGCAGCGGCAGCAGCGGCAGCAGCAGCATCAGCATCAGCATGCCGTCGCCTGCGCCTGCGCATTGTCACCGCACCAGGCTGCGTAAACAACCGAGCGAAGGGATCGCCATCCATTGCATCCTCATCACCATCTTCATCTTCATCACCAAGATCCAGATCTTGGTCCTCAGCATCGTCATCGTCATCTCTTTCAGACATGCCGTCTTCTGTAGCCGCGGCCTCTCCTGCACTTGCTGCTGCTACTGCTGCTGCTGCAGGCAAATTGCCAGCAGCTGCCCCTGCTGCCTCACCCCTCCTGCGCTGCTCAGCTAATGCGGCTCGCTGGCTCCTGTAGTACAGATGGCAGCAGCAGCAGCAAACATACATGCAGCAGCGGTGGCAGCAACAATGCCGTGAGACTGCGCAATCAGGTGCCTTTGTCCCACCATCGGCACAGAGGAAGGCGCAGCCGCAGATGCTTTGCTGTATTTTGCATACAGTGAAAAGCAGACACCAGATCACGACGTTTGCAGCTGATCAGCCAACGACGAATAGATGAGTGAAAGAGCCGACTTTTACAGATGGCAGCGGCAGCAAACACACATTCAGCAGTGACAGCAGCAGCAGCAGCAGCAAAAGATCCTGCTGTTTGAAACCGCTGAGGCCGCACTGCTGACGCGCCAACGCATGCATGTGGCGATCATGTCGCCCGGCGTGTTGAACAGCTGCAGCAGCTGTTGTGCAGGCTCACCCATGACATTGCTGGAAGCATCGCGCGTTTACATGGGGCTGCTGCTGATCGCCACAAGCCAGGCAGAAGGCCCTGCTGTGTGACACTGCTGCAGCAGATGATCCACGCCAGGCAGATCCTAAGCCATAACCCACAGCTGCTCGGACTCCAGCCTACCCCCGGTGCTGTGCAGCCAGTTGCTGCAACAGACACTATTCACTAAGGGGAAAATACACGCGGCTGCCTCCAACTCCAGCCTAGCTGCAGCGCTGCAGTGCAGCCACTGCTCCGGCTCGCCCATCGCCCTCGCCAAACGCACATTCAGCACTGACAGCAGCAACAAAATGCTGTGATCCAAACTGCTGAAGCCGCACCGCTGATGCGCCAGCGCATGCATGCACGCCAAGGAGATCCTCAGCCATAATCCACACCTGCTCAACTCCAGCCCAGCAGCAGCGCTGCGCGGCCAATACAGCTACAGCAGCCAGTAGCTGCAACAGACACTATCCATCCAGAAAATGAGAAGAAAACTCGCGGCTGCCTCCAACTACAGGCCAACTGCAGCGCTGCGCGGCCAATGCAGCTACAGCAGCAACATAGGCAGCAGGCACAGTGCAAGCAGTGCTGCTGTGCAACGCTGCGCCAGCAGCTACAGCAGTTACAGCAGCCTCTGCTCCGGCTCGCCCATCGCGCCCCTTGCTGCATTTCAAGAATTGGATGCCGCAGCAGCTTCAATTCACTACTTCCTGTGACAGCTGGTGCGAAGAAACCTCTGGTCTAGATGAACACTAATGCATTCCATCAATCCTACTTCCAGTGCTGTGCAGCCAGCGGCTGCAACAGGCGCTGCCCCGGCTTGCTCAAGGCATCATGCAACAAACGTGACAAAACAACAATGTTTGATCACCCAATGCAGCAGCTGCACAGAATACGCGCAAGACAGTAATCAAGCGCTTACCTGCGGCACTGCCCACAGCTGCAGCAGCCACTTCTCCGGCTTGCTCGCTGCATCATGCAACTCACGTGCCGCAACAAAATGCTCACCACCCAAAACAGCAGCAGCAGCAGCTGTTGCCGCCTGCACACAAATGCGTACTGTGCAGACAGATGCATACAAGAGCGTACCTGCGGCGCTGTGCGGCCAGCAGCTGCAGCAGCCACTGCTCCGGTTCGCTCGTTGCACCATGCAACTCACATGATGCAACAAGTGGCTGACCACCAAAAACAGCAGCAGAAGCAGCAGCAGCTGTTGCGGCCTGCACACAAATGCGTACAGTGCGGACAACTGCGTACAAGAGCGTACCTGCAGCGCTGTGCAGCCAGCAGCTGCAACAGCCGCTGCCCCATGCTTGCTCACGGCATCATGCAGCTCAGATGACGCAACACGTGGCTGACCACCCAAAAAAAACAACAGCTGCTGCTGCGGCCGCTGCAAACAATGCAAAAGCGTACCTGCGCCGCTGTGCGGCCAGCAGCTGCAGCAGCCACTGCTCCGGTTCGCTCATGGCCTCCCTTGATGCATCCCGCTCCCGCTTGTTTGCTGCCATGGCTGCTCGCAAGCTGACTGGTGAGGGCGCTTGCGGCTGCGGCGCGGTGGGCGCCCAAATCTTGATGTCATGCTCGATTCCTGCATGTGCACGCGAAGTAAAAAGCGCGGAAAGTTAGTAGGTGCATGTTGCGGGTTTTACTGGTAAGATCCAGACAATCTACAAGAAAGGGTGCTTGCGGCTGCGGCGCGGTTAGAGCCCGGACCTTGATGTCATGCTCGACACCTACGCGCACAGGCGAAGTAAAAAACGCGGAAAGTTAGTAGGTGCATGTTGCGGTTTTACTGGTAAGATCCAGACAATCTACAAGAAAGGGTGCTTGCGGCTGCGGCACGGTTAGAGCCCAGACCTTGACGTCATGCTCGATACCTGCGTGTGCAGGCGAAGAAACAAGACACAGTATGTCGGAGAAGTAACAACATGCTGGATACCTGCGTACATAAGCAAAGTAACATGCGCGGAAAAGTCAGCAGGGGCATGTTATCGTGTAATTAGTAAACTCCAGAAGACTACATACACACGGCAGACCGGGTGCAAAAAGACTGTCACATAACAGCAAACAGAGAGAAACAACAAGCTGCATATGGCCGGCACAGCAGCCGCACCTGAGGTGGCGAGCACGTGTGGCATCAGCGGGTGTGGCTCCAAGCAGTCGACCACTGGCTTGTGCTGGGGTCGAGATTCAGCGTCAAACAGTTACTGTTCTACTATATTGTAGCGCAGTGGGCGTTGCAATCAAGCTTGACACTTGTGCAAAGACATAGCCTCTGAGAGCGCTGACAAGTGACAGGAAAGTGTGACTTCTCTCACCTGAGGTGGCCAGCACGTGTGGCATCAGCGGGTGTGGCTCCAAGCAGTTGACCACTTCATCATCCGCTGCCGCCCACCACACAACCTCCCCGCCAGCCTTACTCCAAACATACACATGGCCGCAGTCACTGCCGCTGATGACATACTCGTCATCTACGCCAAAATAACTAACACCCTTGACAGTCGCTGCGTTACGGTGACCATAGTAGCTAGCAACCACGCCGTCCCTGCTGCTGCCGCTGCTGCCAACACCGCCGCCAAAAAAGCGAGCAGCAGGAATGCCGTAACCCCTGCCTGGGCCGCAGCACGGCTGCTGCTGCTGCTGCCGCTGTGCACCCCCCTCACCATCCGACCAGTCATCTTCTGCCCTTGCTGCAGCTGCATTGTCAGCATCCAGAACTGCCCCTAACTGCCTAACTGATGGCTCTACTGCTGCTGCTGCTGCTGCTGCTGCTGCTGCTTCTGGCCTGGTCTCGTTATCGTGTATGATCACAGCGCAATCACTGGTACTTATGCCTGCTGCTGGGCCATCTGGCACCTGCTGCTGCTGCCGTCGCCTTGAGCGAGGCCTCTCATCTGCATCACTGCCAGTCTCTTGCTGCTGCTGCTGCTGCTGCTGCTGCTCACTTTCAGGAGCAGCTGCAGCTGCAGCTGCTGCTGCTCTGCTGCGCCTTCCTGGCGAGCAGCGCAGTTGCTGCTGCTGCTGCTGCTGATCACTGCTGCCAGTGCCTGCTGCTGCTGCTGCATGTGCTGTTGGTGCACTTTCTTGCCTCCTGCCAGACCTAGTCCGAGCACTGCCGCTGCCACCACCGCTGATGTTGCCAGTGCGGCCATCACCATCATTGTTGCTGCTGCTGCTGCTGCCAAGTGGCATGCTGCCGCAGCTGGCTTGGCTGCTGAACATGTAGATGTCCTGCAGCAGCAGCAGCAGCAGCAGCAGCAGCAGTAAGGCAGCATGCGAGACGCAGCTGGTGGCGGCAGTGGTGGCAGTGTGGCTCTTGGGTTAGTTACACAGTCAATAACCATCCAGCCAGCTACTCACAACAAGCTTCAAATGCCTTGTAGGTAAACCAACCAGTGAACAACAGATGAACAGCCCACTCACTGCATCGTTGTAGGAAGCCAGCAGCTCGCCTTGCTTGCTGAACATCACACACGTGATGCTTGGGCTGTCGCCAAAACCACCAACCCTTGAACCCCACAACCCCTCAGGGCATAGCCGCGCTACTGGCTCATTTGCAAAACCATAAACCCTGCTGTAACGAGCCTCTGCACGGGTTGGCGGTCCAATGCACTGCTCTTGTGGCTGCTGTGTGGATAGTGGTGCACTGCTGCTGCTGTTATCCCTTTGCCAAAACCTATCGCGTCCGTAGCAAGCAGCGGCAGCAGCAGCTGCTGCTGCCAGGCTGCTGCCGCGGCCAGCAGTACAACTGCTGCTGCTGCTGCCGCTGCCGCTAGGGTTCTGTGGTGGGTCGCGGGTTTTGCGGATGTCGTAAACCCTAGCCCAGGCATCGCTGCCGCCCACTGCAAACTGCCAGGGGCGTGTGGGGTTAACATGGATAGCGTTGATACCTACAGTCTGCGGCAGCAGCAGCAGCAGCGGCAGTGAACTCGCCGTCAATGCTGGCAGAAGGAATCCCAGCCAAACAGCACGCATGCTCTTTGCAGCCGTTCCGTGAACGCCCAAAAAGCGTCATAACAGCTTCAGCAGCTAAATCAAACCCTGAAGCCTGACGAAAGGTAGAAAGAGCAACACGTCGCAACAGCTCACCCTGTTAGTAGGGCCGCGTGCTTTGCTGTAGCCTTGGCACAGCAGCAGCTTCAGCCTGCTGCCAGACCTGCTGCTGCTGCCGCTGCCAGCGGAGTGCTGCTGCTGCTGCTGCTGACAGGGACCCATGCCGCAGCGCAAATCATAGTGGATCACCTGCAAGCAGGGAGACATGTTATGACAACAGGTTGTAACAGAAAGAACACAAAACTTAGCATGTCTCGTTTACAAACAGTGCTGATGTTAAGTCTGCTGTTTCAAGATGTTACGCCCACAGTTCAAGCTACCGTCTGGCAGGCATTATACATGCAGTGCAAGCCTGCAGTTAGAGGACATAGGTCACAGCGGACCAGCAGGGCTGCAGCAGCAGCACCAGCTCAACTTGTCCGCTGCTGTAGCATGACAACTATCCAACAACATCAGCACGAGCAAAAGCAGCAGCAGCAGCAGCAGCACACCTGTCCGTCTTCTCCGCTGCTGTAGAAGCAGTGAGCAGGGCACAGCGGGTCTAGCGCCAGCTTGTGAGCCCTGCAGCAGTAGCAGCAGCAGCAGCAGCAGCGCAACAAGCAGAAGCATCCGCAACTGCAATGACAGCACTGGCCAGCAGCCCTGACAGCAGCAGGGTTCAGGCGGATCTAGCGGCAGGCGATCAAGAACAAGCAACAGGCAGCGCACGGCTGGAAAACAGTCTAAACACACTTGGTTGTTGAGATTATTTCAACCGCACAAGTGACATGTGCATGCACCCACCTGCCCACATGTTCGCCCAGCAGCGTCTTTGACACGCCCAGTGCCCCAGCACCTTCAGGCAACTCCATAAGCCGCACCTACAGCAGCAGCAGCAGCAGTAGCAGCAGCAGCAGCAGCAGCGGATGGCGCAGCTGAAATGAGCAATCCCTGGGCTGCAAAGTCACCTACAACCAAGTACCTGTTGCTCAAATTACTGCACAGCTGCCGCCAGCATGACACTTTCTTGAACAAGCACGACTAATGCATGAGACCAGCGATGCAGCATTCAGCACGCTGGAACACCACGCAACCAGTGAATCCGCAGCTCTCAGCAGCCACATACGCATTCATCAGCTGTGCACCCACCAGCATTCAGCACGTTGCAACACCACGCAACCGGTAATTTCGCAGCTGGAAGCAGCCACTTACACACTCATCAGCTGTGCACCCCTACCAACAGGCAACGTATGTTATGCCACCTCTTCTATGAACAAAGTTTAGACGCAGAAGCCACAGCAGCTGCAGCGATACAGCTGCACTTGTGCCACCAACCAGTGGGATGCCTCTAGGGTGCCTTATGTGACAGAAGTGTGGGGTAGACACACTTTTGCACTAGACAACGAAACCAAACCTAAACAGAATACAGGTTGATAGCAGTAGCTCAACGCACCTGGCCGTCTGCCGCGCAGGTGATGATGCGGCCGCCGCTGCTGTGCGGCAGCATGCGCGCCTGGAACACATTGTTGCGGTGGCCGCTGTCAAAGCGCAGCCGCACACGACCTGGGGGGGAGAGCACACGGCAATACGAACGGCGTTGGCAGTGCAACGTTATAGCTGGGTCTGGGTGATGGTTACACGCATGTGTTATGTCAGGCTTTGTTGGCTATAGTGCAGGAACATGGCTGCAAGGAAGCATCTGCAATCAGCTGCTGCTGCTGCTGTTGCTGCTGCATCAGCTCCCTGGCGTGCTTTGCCCAGCAATGCTTGCAGGAACAGCACCGACCATCTGCAAAGCACCTTGCAAGGCACCTGAGTGGTGGTGGAGTCATGAAGCTGGTGGCAGCAACTCCATGAACTGCATAACACGGTGCCTTTGGTGCTGATGTAGCACTCATCACGACGCTGCCGCCAACCTTGCCGCCTGGGGTGCTGATAATGGCACTCGTAATGCATCATCAGGGTGCTGCATTCTAGCGCTGCTGCTGATCAGTGCCGTGCTGCTGTTGACATTTGCAATCTGGTGTCCTGCAGTAGTTTGTATTGCTGATACACACTAGCGCTGCTGGATGGATGAATGAACTATGTGTACTGTGTTCTCACTGAACACCCGCAGAAGTAAGGGAGGGGGCGTGTGTGACAATGAGGAAGCCTTGCTGCTGGTGATCAGTGACACTGCTGCTGATGCTGAAGTCCCAACAGGCTCCACCAGAGAATTTAAGGTGCCAAGCAAGCATAAACGAGCATCAAATACAGCCATCGACTCCCAGGAATCGATGCTGTGCATAATGGCGCTGTGCTGTTGATGCAGTACGTATGCTGTGCTACTGGTGCTGTACATAATCACTCACCCCTCTCCCAATCCCACAGGAGTATCTGCTGGTCATCGCTGCCGCTGATTAGCACGTCTCCTCCCTCGGTATCGAAGCTGACTGTGTTCACGCAACCCGCATGCGCCTCAAGCTTCCTCTGCAGGCACATACGCTGCAGGCACTGCACGTTCCCGGAGATGGCTCGCCGCACATGGCGCTCCGAGCATCCGCTAAGCTCTCGATCACATGCTGTGTTGAACATGGTTGATGAGATGACTTGCAGCACGCGCCATACATTGCCTACTGGCTAGCTGCGCTCAACCTTGGGTGAGCAGTTCCGAGAGGTGGTTGCAATCGTTTTGGATGCATATAATGTTACACAGGCCATGATTATTGAGATTTAGTGTCTCTCAGGGTGCTTGCATAGCACAGACAGCGCTGGCTGCTGTTTAGCTATGACAACTGCTGCAGCGTCAACCAGTCAGCAGTGAGTTGCCAATGCATGCCTCCCCCTGCCTGCCAGTTACACAGCCAAAGGTGGTACATTGCCAGTTATTGGCAGCAAGAGTGATCACCTCTATGCAGTCCTTCACACACGCCAGTTCAACTGCCAAACAGACTGTGCCAGTCATAATATGGAAGTTACAAAGGGCTCTGACGTGTAGCCAGAGCACATTGGTGTGGTGGTGCTTGCACAGTGCATAGAAACACCAATTGTCACTGCAGCGAACACACCTGCACGTATCACAAAATACTGGTGCTGCACAAAGCTCCACACACCAGAAAAACCAAAGCCACGCGTCCTGCAAGTCACCATGCAACACCCTGCACAGCAGAAAAGCCCTTGCACCGTGGCGGGGCAGCCAGTCAGGCTGTGCCCCAATGTCAAACAACTGACGGTCGACCAGGTCGGAAACCTGCCAGCATCCACCGCTGCGCAACAATGTGGCTGCCTCACTTGACCAGACCAGTGTACTGTCTGCAAAATAAGACACGCGCTGAAGATGCACAGCGCAGGACAACACCCGTCAGTGCAGTGTGCAAAAGTCACAGCTCCAACTATGGTCATAGCAGACTCCATCCACCATGCACTGTCTGTCACCATCCTGGCTGCATCCCCCGTACTGTCTGCCTGCCAGCCAACTACCCTACAGCCCAACACACCCACTGTCTGATTGTACGAACTGAAAGCCAGTCCTGCAAACAAACGATAGGTGCCCCGACAGCTGCCTGCTGCGCTGCTGAGGCACATGACAACCAGCAGCCCTGCTGCTGCTCACTGCTGCTTGCGCCCGGCCCCCTTTCAGCTACCCCACTAGCAGACGGTGCATTCACCACACAACAGAGTCACGTTGATTCACTTCTGGGCCTGAATCAATATTCTACATATCAAACCAGGTCCTACTACTACTGGTTGTACACAAGCAGGAATGCCACATCACGGAGGATCAGCACTTGCCAGCCCAGAACTTGCGAAACGCAACCCCACCTGCTGCTGCTGCTGCTGCTGCAGGCGAGCGCCAACCCACCATCGCAGGCTGCATTGCGCTCACCACAAGCCCATGCCGCAGCCAGATATGTGCCTGCTGCCGCACAGCACCGCAGTACGCACACCGCAGAAGCCAGCACTGCTGCTGCTTTTCCATGCATGCACTTTTTGCCGGCTACATACGCAACATGCCACCACACACGCCCAGCTGTGAGCCGCGCCGAGCTGTGACGAAGACAGCAGCCTACACGGTAAGCTGCATCTGCCGCTGCTGGTGCTGTGCTGGTTCCCTGACCTGCATTTGCCGCCTGGCCTGCAACCCCAACCACACTGCAGTCCCAGCAGATCACCCTGCCGCAGCTGCCTCTGGCTGCAGCCACATCACGCGCCGCTGCTGCAGTTATGAGCTGGGCTGCAGCCGCATCACACACGCCGCTGCTGTGCTCAAGAGCTGGGCTACAGCAGTGCCGGGTCTGCATGTGCGCGGATCCAGGGGTGCTGCTCCACGTCTGACAGCCGGATGCGGGACGACACGTCCTTGACCAGCAGCTGCAGGACAAAGCACAGCAGCAGCAGCAGCAGCAGCAACTTTCAAGCACCCATCCAATGCAGCGCTGCAAGGTACACACAGCCCTGGGCGCGCTGCACATTCATGTCAAGTCTGAACGGCGCTTGCAGGATGCAAAGTTATCACCCGCACGATGGCACTGCAGCAGCCTGATTAAGTCCAAATCGCTGCTTGACGTCCAAGCAGCCATCATCATTGAGCCAAAGGCTCAAGCAGGCCAAAGCCCTGCTTCTGATGCATAGGACTGGTAACTTGTAACTAAACGCGCCAGACAGCACCAAGGCTGCGGCTGCGCCTCACCCGCTTGATGAAGTCCTTGGCTCCCTCGCTGACAGCAGGCTTGTCAGGGAACTTGAGGTCCACGCGCACGATGCGGCGGTACGTCTGGCAGTACAAACGGCACATGCAGGCAATACAAAGGCAGGCACAGGTGAGACAGAGCCACGATGCAGCAGTACGTCTGGCAGTACAAGCGGCACATGCATGTAGGGCAGGCAATACAAAGGCAGGCACGGGTGAGACAGAGCCACGATGTGGCAGTACGTCTGGCAGCACAAGCGGCACATGCAGACCGGGCAGGCAATACAACGGCAGGCACAGGTGAGACAGAGCCACGATGCAGCGGTACGTCTGGCAGAACAAGCAGCACATGCAGGCAGGGCAGGCAATACAAAGGCAGGCACAAGTGAGACAGAACCACAATGCGGCGGCACGTCTGGCGGGACAGAAGCACCACAAACAGGTTCACTAGCTGTGCTGTGCGGTCAGCGGTGCATTGTGCACAGCTGTTGCAGTACTAGCACCACACCACCACCTCCCATGAGAAGAAAGCATCCTGCCAAGCCTCAAAATCAACATCACAGCAAAGAAGCAAGACTGCGCTGCCAGTGCATATCGTGCGGCTTTTCCTGTTGTATTTGGTTGCTCTGGCTGGAAACACAGCAAGTCATGATAGATTTGTTGATGTCATCGCGCACCTCGTGGTGGCCTGCTGCCTCAAAGGGCGGGCAGCCGTACAGGAACTCGTAGGTCAGCACGCCCAGGCCCCACACGTCCACGCCAGCGTCGTGCTCGCGCCCCTCCACCATCTCAGGCGGCAGGTAGTCCAGCGTGCCGCACAGCGTGGTGCGCCGGCTGCGTGCGAACAACAGCGGCACAGCAGCAGCAGCAGCAGCAGCAACAGCGGCCGGTCACTGAGCATGCATGCTGTGATAGTGAACCGAGGCCTGGACACCATCTCAGGCGGCAGGTAGTCCAGCGTGCCACACAGCGTGGTGCGCCGGCTGCATGTGAGCGAAAGCGGCACAGCAGCAGCAGGAGTAACAGCGGTGGGTAACTGAGCATGACATGATTGTGAACAGAGGACCCTCCACCATCTCAGGCGGCATGTAGTCCAGTGTGCCGCACAGCGTGGTGCGCCGGCTGCATGTGAGCGACAGCGGCATAGCAGCAGCAGCAGCGGTCGGTGACTGAGCATGCTTGACATGATTGTAAACAGAGGCCCCTCCACCATCTCAGGCGGCAGGTAGTCCAGCGTGCCGCACAGCGTGGTACGCCGGCTGCGTGTGAACGACAGCGGCACAGCAGCAGCCGCAGCAGCAGCAGCAGCAGGAACAGCGGTCGGTGACTGAGCATGCTTCACGTGACTGAAAAAAGAGCCTGGGTACCATCTCAGGCGGCAGGTAGTCCAGCGTGCCGCACAGCGTCGTGCGCCGGCTGCATGTGAACGACAGCGGCCCGGCAGCAGCAGCAGCAGGAACAGCGGTTGGTGACTGAGCATGCTTGACGTGATTGTTCACAGAGGCCTGAACACCATCGCAGGCGGCAGGTGGTCCAGCGTGCCACACAGCGTGGTGCGCCAGCTGCAGTAACAGTGCAAACACAAGTACAGTCAGCATGGTCTCAACGTGTTTTGGCTATCATCCCAGCATGCCACACAAAGCGGTGGGCCAATTGCTTCGCAAAGCAGCGGCAAGGCACCAGCATCAACAGCATGTGCAGACTCAGCATGACTGCTGCTGCTGCTGCTGCTGCGAGCGGTCATCAAGGATGAGCTGCCCCAGTGCCCCGCATTCACAGCAACCACTACATCGATCACTGCACGCTGCACTCTGTGGCATGTCGCAATTGCAGCTCGCACGCTATAGATCCAGCCCCCCCCACCCCTCCTGCCTCACGCCACAACATGCACTGCGCCTGACACCCCACCTGTGCGGCGCGTGCACGCTCCAGCCAAAGTCAGCGATCTTGAGTGCTCCGTTGAGTCCCACCAGCAGGTTCTCTGGCTTGATGTCCCTGTGGATCACGTGCTTGGTGTGGCAGTACGATAGCGCGCGTGACAGCGACAGCACATAGCTGCGAGAGATGGATGCACGGCGCAGGGCAGAACGTATGCGGTGTGAGTGCCGTAGATGTGCGGTGCCGATGTACGCAGTGAACAGCTGGCTGGGCATGGCTGTGCTGATGAGCTGCTGCTGCCATGGTGCATCATACAAACAGCAGCACACTTGCGCTGCTTTTGGAGTGTGCTTCAACACCGCAGCTGTGAAGACAGTACAGCTGCCACTGGCAGCTGCTGTCAATATCATATGCAAGCAGCACAGGCAGCTAGAGCAACTTGCGCCGCTGCGTCGCACACTGCCGTGCAGCTGCTGCGGAATAATGGCACTCACTTTGCTGTGCGCTGCTCGTCAAAGTGCCCCAGCTTCTGCAGCTCCTTGTACAGCTCCCCCTGCGCTGCGTACTCCAGGATGAGGTACACCTTCTCCTGCAGGCAGTACAGGGACAGTACAGCACCAAAACAGCAGCAGACATAGACAGCAGCCAGTCAGGGGTAGCAGCGCATTGCTGTGCAGGAGCGTAACACGATTGCTGCAGCTGCTGGTTGTACATGAGGTGGTAGGGGATTGTCGACTGCTGTTCATTGCAGTGCTGTGTTTAATTGCAAGCATCTGTAACCGACGCAGCTGCATCCTGGCACCTGCGCCCTCTGCTGTTCCCGAGCTCAGAAACTTTAAGTGTGGTAGATTGTGACACTAGTGGCAGCAACAGCAAAACGTTCATTTGAATTGACAAGGCCAAGACTTTGCGCACAGCAAGCAGCTATGGTTGACAGTACATATTTCGTACTGCTGCTGGCGGTTGTTGCCACAGCTGCTAAGGCACTTGCTGGCCAGTAAGGCCTACTGCTGCAGCTTGCCTTGTCATAGAAGTAGCCGTACAGCCGCAGGATGTTGGCATGCCGAAGGTGTGACTGAATTTCAATCTCCCTGCGCAGCTGGTGCTCCACGTTGGACTGTGCCAGCTGGCTCTTGAACAGCACCTGCAGAGGATGCAGAGACATTTCAGATGCTTTCTGCCCATCAAAACCTCTTACTTCGAGCGATCAGGCATGATGGAAACGAGTTGACATTGTTGCAGCCCTCGCCTTTAAGGCCACAATGTACTGGCTCTTCTTCTCGCGAGCAAGGTACACGTTGCCGAACTTGCCCCTGCCCAGCGGCCTGCCGATGTCGAAATCTGACAGCTGCCAGGTCTGTTGCTGTTTGCTGGTGGACGGCCGAGCAGTGGTAGGTGCTGTCTGGGCTCCGTCCACTGCAGGCTGCTCGCCTGCTTTGCTGCTGCCTGCCTGCTGCTGCGTTTGTGAGTGCTGCTGCGTCTGCTTGTTTAGTGTGGGCTTAAGGGTGCCAGCGACAGCGGCTGGCTTGACTGGGCCGTTGTTATTTGATGCTGCTTTGAGAGGCACCCTGTTGCTCTGCTGCAGGGGCTTCAGTGCCTTGCTGCCTCCCTCCTTGTCTGCATTCCACTCTGCAGCACGCTTTACAGCCATAGATTTGCCTGGCAACCCGTCTGGCTGGCGATTCTCCTGCAGAAGCATGCACAACAGCAGCAGGGTGCGCTCAGCGCCCGCTCACCAACAACAGCCCAGCTCCGGCAGCTAGCACCGTGCAGCTATGCCAACCTTTTCTTTGATTGCTGCTCCTCCACCTCCATGCCGTGCTTTGTTGCCTGCGCCAAACATGGTGGGTGCCTTTTGTTGCTCAAAACATGCCCACAACGTCTATATTTTGCGAGAGCGTCGATGTCACCTAAATACAAAAGAAACATCAGGTACTGAACTGGTGAGTAGAATGAAGCAGATGGCAGTGAAGGCTGTTAACGTGAGCAAAACAATTTGAGCTGTGTTACGTGGTGTGTTACCGAGCAGGGGCCGCTACCGCTTCCTTGATTCACCCAGTGCTTTCCGCTACTTCATTCCTAGCATCACACGCGCTGCATCCTTGCCGCAGTGCGGCGACTACACCAGTCAACACTCACTGAGCAGATCTGCGCCTCCCGTAGCTGAATAGTAGCAAGAACCAAGGGCCGGTTGAGTTGGTCAGCAAACTTCAAACCATTGAAGAGCAACCGACGAATGCTGCAGGAGCAGGTGCCAGTGCAGCAACGTGCTGGGTCAACCTGCCAGCCAGTGACAGCAGGAGCACTCTAGCAGTACAGCAACAAGCAGAGACCTGCCAGTACCCAGCGCTTTGATGAATCTAGAACAGGGGCCTGTCCTAAGCACAGCTCACACTCACACCCAGTCATCACAAGATGACGAAGCAACGGACAACACCAAACCCACTGTCAGCACGCCACTTGCCGCGAGTCAGCGCCTTGACCGCCAACACCTTCCACTAAACAGCATCATGATGCCACAATGGCAGTCTGACCATGCTGCTGACCACCCTGCCTGTGCTGCTGCTGGTACGAGCGGTATGCAGTCACAACCACGCCATGCATGCACCAACTTGCACCCAGCCATTGCACCACGCCAACCATCGGCCCAACAGTAAATTTGAACCCCCACTCATGCCATGCGCCCTCACTTGCACGCCCTTGCCAACTGCATGACAATCACCCTCAAGCACTGCTGGCGGCAGAATCAGCAGCAGCACTCTTCTTTGGCCTGCTCCTGTACAGACTTGCCTGCAGCTTGCTGCCCTGCACCTGCCGCTTGTTCAGCTCAGCCACAACCCTCTCCGCAGCATCCCTGCCAGCCATAAAAACAACAGCTGAACCATCATCCTTCCCCGCACGCTGCCGCTGCTGCTGCTGCTGCTGCGCGCTCACTCCGTCATCATCATCTTCAGCTGCTGCAGCGTCTCCCACTGCTGCTGCATCTTGCTCAACCTGCTCGTCATTCGCCTCATCCAGCCCCGTAACATCCGACCTGCTGCTCTTGATGTAAAGCTTGACCTTCTTAACCTCCCCAAACAAGCTGCACATGCCAAACACCTCACGGTAGGTATACCCCTGGGGGAGATTGCCCACAACCACGCGCGTCTCTGTTTCTGGCACCACAGCCTTTCCATCAGCACTGGATGCACGGCTCACCCTGCTGCTGCTGCTGCTGTTGTCGTCGCTGGGGGCATCTATCCTGCCGGGCCTTGTGAAGCGTACTTTGATGACTCTGCCATCCAGCTCAATGCCATTCATGGCCTGCACATGTCACAACAGCAGCAGCAGGAGCAGCAGCAAGCAGCAATAACAGCAACAGCAGCGTGAGCAGGATGCTCCTGCAATCTAGATCAATGCACTTCACGGCATACAGAGACGCTGGCAGCAGCAGCAGCAGCGCCAGCAGGAGCACGAAGCAGTTGCGTGAGCATGATGTTCCTGCCATCCAACTCATTGCAGAATCACGGCATACAGCACACAGATGGCAGCAGCAACACAGGCAGGCTGTTTGCTGAACATGCCTGCAGCATCCCAAGCGCCGCATTACCTCCTCATTCCCTAAACAACGCCTGCTGCAAGCCCTCACTCACTCACTGTGGACCATGACCAGCCCCTCACTCTTTGCACACCATTTGCACCAATAAACACAACACCTAACAACATACAGCAACACATTGAGTAACAGAAACACCGACCCGTCCCTCACCCATTCAGCCGCCATTGCAGCCTCCTCGCTGCCGTGCTGGCTTATGTCGGCAACTACCTCGGTGCAATCAACTTCTCTGCGCATACCATTATTTGCGTTCAACCTGTGCGGCACATGCCATCTAAGATGACGAACGGCCTACGTGTAGCTGAACCTCTCGGAAACACCGACTGCTCACTCACCGCTTCAGCCGCCATTGCAGCCTCTTCACTGCCGAACCGCACGAAGCCGTAGCCAGCTGGCCTGTCATCCTTGTCAAACTTCACAAACGCATCTTCGTATCCCTGGCAGCTGCGGAAGGCCTCCTGCAAGTCCTCACTGAGCGTTGACCACGCCAGGTTCTGCACGTACAGCGTGTTGGCCTGCATCCTGCTGTTCTTGGCGTCAATGCTGCTGCTGCTGCCGCTGTCATTGCTGCGGCCATCTGTCCTGCTGGGCCTGTCATAGCGCACTCTGATGGTCCTGCCATCCAGCTCAACGCCATTCATGGCCTGCACAGGTGACAACAGCAGCAGGAGCAAGCAGCAGCAGCAGTGTTACCAGGATGCCGTCGCCATTCAGCAGCGTAACGCGATTGATGGCCTGCAGAGACGCCGGCAGCAGCAACCACAACAGCAGCAACAGTGCCAGCAGCAGCAAGCAGCGGCCGCATGAGCAGGATGCTCCTACCACCTATCTCACTAAAACTCAAGTTACAGGGACGCCGGCAGCAGCAACAAACAGCACCAGCAGTGGCGCCAGCAACAGCAGCGAAAGCAGAGTGCTTCTGCCGCCCATGTCTATACCATTCACGGCGTACAACACCACGTGGCAGCAGCAATGCAAGCAGGCAATCTGTTGAACATATCTGCATCATCCAAAAAACATGTCAAGCGCAGGATCACATCCTCAGTTGCTGCGGAACGTTTCCTGCAAGCCCTCACTCACTGTGGACCATGACCAAGCCCCTCACCCTTTGCACATACATCTGCACCCGAAACCATTTGGCTATGAACAACAACAGCATTCAGCAACAAACCAAGTATGAAACGTAACACCTCTTTGCTCACCGCTTCAGCCGCCATTGCAGCAGCCTCACTGGTGAACCGCACAAAGCCGTAGCCAGCTGGCCTGTCATCCTTGTCAAACTTCACAAACGCATCTTTGTATCCCTGGCAGCTGCGGAAGGCCTCCTGCAAGTCCTCACTGAGCGTTGACCACGCCAGGTTCTGCACGTACAGCGTGTTGGCCTGCATCCTGCTGTTCTTGGCGTCAATGCTGCTGCTGCTGCCATCTGTCCTGCTGGGCCTGTCATAGCGCACTCTGATGGTCCTGCCATCCAGCTCAACGCCATTCATGGCCTGTACAGGTGACAACAGCAGCAGGAGCAAGCAGCAGCAGCAGTGTTACCAGGATGCCGTCGCCATTCAGCAGCGTAACGCGATTGATGGCCTGCAGAGACGCCGGCAGCAGCAACCACAACAGCAGCAACAGTGCCAGCAGCAGCAAGCAGCGGCCGCATGAGCAGGATGCTCCTACCACCTATCTCACTAAAACTCAAGTTACAGGGACGCCGGCAGCAGCAACAAACAGCACCAGCAGTGGCGCCAGCAACAGCAGCGAAAGCAGAGTGCTTCTGCTGCCCATGTCTATACCATTCACGGCGTACAACACCACGTGGCAGCAGCAATGCAAGCAGGCAATCTGTTGAACATATCTGCATCATCCAAAAAACATGTCAAGCGCAGGATCACATCCTATGGCTTAATGGGTAACATGATGATGATGATGTCAAGCGCAGGATCACATCCTCAGTTGCTGCGGAACGTTTCCTGCAAGCCCTCACTCACTGTGGACCATGACCAAGCCCCTCACCCTTTGCACATACATCTGCACCCGAAACCATTTGGCTATGAACAACAACAGCATTCAGCAACAAACCAAGTATGAAACGTAACACCTCTTTGCTCACCGCTTCAGCCGCCATTGCAGCAGCCTCACTGGTGAACCGCACAAAGCCGTAGCCAGCTGGCCTGTCATCCTTGTCAAACTTCACAAACGCATCTTTGTATCCCTGGCAGCTGCGGAAGGCCTCCTGCAAGTCCTCACTGAGCGTTGACCACGCCAGGTTCTGCACGTACAGCGTGTTGGCCTGCATCCTGCTGTTCTTGGCGTCAATGCTGCTCCTGCTGCCGCTGTCATTGCTGCTGAGCTCGGTACTGATGTTTCTGGGCTTGCGCTGCTGCTGCTTGCGACCTTGCTTGCTGCCAGCGTCGCCTGTCTTGTCGCTGCTGGTGGTGGTGGCGGCATCCGCTGTATCATCAAGCGGTAGGCACAGCAGGGCAGCATGTAATGTGGGAGACGTGCGTTGTGGCAACTGCACCAGCGCGTGGCAGGAAACACTACTGGTGTCTTGACGCTGGCTAGTGTGCAGACTAAATCCCACATGTTCATCCTGCTTGTGTATGCCTGCAGCCACTGATATGCTAACAGCGCTGATCACATTGATAGGCAGATTCACACAAGCAACAGCAGCAGCAACGGTGGCAGATCAGCAGCAAACCCTGGCTGCACGCACCAGCTGGCTGCTCTGTGACCGCTGAATCTTCAGCAGCTGCTTTGTACAGCAACAAAGCAGACCTAGCCTGGTGCTCCGGCTTCAGCACAGTGACGTGCCTTGCGTGCTGAAGGACAACAGGCGCCCTGCAAGGCACAGACGTGCTGCGGGCTGCATGCACACTGAGCGTGCGGTTTCCGGCAGAGATCAGCATTTCCTTATCAATGTGATCAAATGGCAGTAACCAACGGGCTCTCCGCAGGCTGTGTCGGGAAGGTGTTCGAAAGCAGAGGGCAGAAACGATGAAGCTGTGATGTCTGTGTTTACTGATTCATGAATACTTAGATATAACATCAAGCTGAAAAGATGGTGAGTGAAGTTGCTGCCTGCGTGAGACCGCATATGACAGCAGCGACTCAGGTCACAGTCTGAATGATCTGCTCTGCACAGCACGCAGCGTCAAGCACGTACGCAAACGGCACTGTTCTCACTGCAGCCATACAAGCTTCGAACCCCGTACAGGTGCAAGTTTAAGCCACCTGCAGCCCAAGTTTGCTGGCAGTACGGTCCTGCTCCACCTGTGTGCAAACATTCAAGACGTCTTGAGTTGTGATAGAGTACTCACGAGGGGCGTCTGCACCTCTGCTCCCATCTAGCAGCACCTGCACTTGCTCCTTGGTCATGCCTGGCAGCCGCTGCTCTATTGCTGCTGCCACTACTGTCTGTGCTGTACTGCCCTTTCGTTCGCTAGAGAGAGACTGCAAAGTGAGGCAGCTAACGTCCTCCTGCAGGGCAGCTACATGCAGCAGCAGTGCGGGGTGGCCCTGCTGCTGCCGCTGCCGCAGCGGCTGTTGGTAGTGGCAGTGTCAACTGCACTACTACTCTGAGTAGCCAGAGTCTGGCCCAGACACACAGGCTGTGCAAAATGCCTGGTTGGCGTGGTTGCTGCAGCGATGGTCTCTGCTGAGACTCATGCCGTTGCATTGCTGCAGCAAACACAGCATATCAGGGCACCTCCTGCAAGAGGTTATCACCTGCCATCTCTCTTGCCCGCTATGTCTGTCAAGCTTGAACGCAACGCCCACTCAGTGCACTACAACTTGCACTGCACTGTACTGTACTGTACTGTATAGTACAGTAGAACAGTAAAGGCTCAGGGCTGAAACACGGCCCTAGCACAAGCCAGTGGTCAACTGCTTGGAGCCACACCTGCTGATGCCACACGTGCTGGCCACCTTAGTTGCGGCTGCTGTCTCGACCATATGCAGCTGGTTTTTCTCAGTAATCGGCCCGCTGTTGCCTCTTATATGAAGATGTAACGGATGCCACATGTGCTTCCCACCTCAGGTGAGGGACTGAGCGCTTCTGCTGGTTTCACGTTATCACAGTCGGGCGTCACTCGGCGGCGCGCTGTCTGTTATGCCAGGTGATGATGATGATGATGCCAGGTGATGTGTGCAAGCGTCACGCCGCGGGGTCTGCGGTCACCGCTACTTGCGCTTAGTAAGGCTTGAGGGGTGATTACAAATTGTCTAAGCCGTAAGACGCCCCTACCACTCTCTGCCCCGCGCTTGTTTCTTTGCCTGCACACGCAGGTATCAAGCACGACATCAAGATTTGCCTGCACACACAGGTATCAAGCATGACATCAAGATTTGGGCGCCGCGCCGCAGCCGCAAGCGCCCTACCCAGTCAGCTTGCGGGCAGCCATGGCAGCCGCAGGTAGGCGTTCAACACAAGTTGTATGCGTTTGATGTCCCTGTGCGTATCTCTGTGCAGCCGCCGCCGCAGCTGCTGCTTTGGAATGTCAGCCACGTGTTGTGTCACGGGAGATGCATGAAGCAACGAGCAAGCATGTGCAACGGCTGCTGCAGCTGCTGGCAGTGCCACAGGTGAGTGTTTGTATACAGCCAGTACACGGTGTTGTGCCGATTCTGTGCTGCTGCTGCTGCTGCTGCTGCATTGGGTGGTGAGCCACGTGCTGCGTCAACTTGATGGCAAGTAATATGATGCCTTGGGTAAGCCGGGGCAGTGCCTGTTGCAGCTACCCCGGCTTCACACTGGACGGCTGCTTTGCATGCTGCCTTTTCCAGTACCGCAATCTCTTTACTGGACGGTAAGCTGGACTGATCATCAGTCCAGAAAGTTTCTGGCTGCAGGTCATGTACTGAGTGCCACACTGTGACAGTGTGCCATGTTCTGACATGACACACTGTTACAGCATCAGTGAGCGTGCAGGTGTAGCCTACATCTGGCAGCAGTCGGCCCAACCGTCACAGTGTCACTGCTGCGGCATCCTGCGGCATCCTGCTGCGGCATCCTGCTGCGGCATCCTGCTGCGGCATCCTGCTGCGGCATCCTACGGCAGGAGCATGCTCAGGCATCCTACGGCAGGAGCATGCTCAGGCAGTCTGCATGCCAGCACAGATGCGAGATGAGCTGTGAGAGCTGTGTGATGTTGTCTTGCATGATAACCCTGCGGCATGATAACGCAGGACAATGTTCTCGCAGGGATAAGCCTGCGGCAGGCCTGCCCCTAGGGTTATCCTGCAGGATAACACAGCTGTGGAAGCCAGGTACATGAGAGTCATCTCCGCGAACTGGTTGTCATACATTACTTTCACATATCTTCTGTTTGAAAACCCAAGTTATCCTGTCGATAGGTTACTCAGGCCCCGCGTGCCTGAAGCACAGCATGATGTGGTGCGTGTACTGCTCATGATGAGAGCCAATGCATCAGCGTGTAGTATTACGCGCAGCACTTGCCTGTGCGCTGTGCTCATCAGGTGGCGGCTGCAGTGCTCGGATTTTTGACAGGTACGGCTCAGGGGTGAAGTAGGGGCTGGTCTTGTTCCTGCTCTGCTTGGCGCTGCAGCACAGCAGCAACACACACATTTAGTGGTGCTGCAGCCGATCAATGCATACATGCAAGGATCAGGTACGGCTCAGGTGTGAAGTAAGGGCTGGTCTTGTTCCTGCTCTGCTTGGCACTGCAACAGCACAGCAACATAAACATTCAGCTGTGGTAGGTTTGGTTGGATAAGGGTGAAATGATGTCTGGTACGCGCTGCTGAAAGAGCTTTGAAGAACTTGGTGTACAGCTAGCCTTCTGCTGCTGGCCAGCACGGGGAGGGGGGGGGAGGGTGGTGTTTGGTGGTTAGGGTATTGTTGGGGGTGGGGTACAGGATGCCTGGGGTTTGAAGGGGTCTTTACGGTGTACGGGAGTGACGGTGCAGCCTGCACTTACTTCTTGTGAATGGCGTATGGCGCGTAGTACATGAAGAACGGCTGCTCGTCTGCTGCGCGCTGCTGCAGGAAGCCCGCCATGTTGTCAACCAGCACTTGCTCCATCATGCCACGGGTCTGGACATAGCGGCCGTTGTGCCTGGTCAGCAGCAGCAGCAGAAGCAGTAGCAGCAGCAGCAGCAGCAGCCGCAGCAGTGCGTGACTCGCTTGAAGTGGGAGAATGAGAAGCAAGAGAGCAAGCATGGTGCGTCATCACACGTTATCATCAAAGTTTGCCACAGGAGTTTGGCAGTGCTGTGCTTACACGACGTCCCCCCACAATCATCATATGTGCTGTGCTTCCTAGCCGCCTGGACACTGGCATAAAGTCAGCTTTGGACTTTGCCTAGTCTTGACCTACAACCGAGCCTTGTTTGCGCTGCCAGCGCTCAGTGAGCAGCATGCAGCTGCGATGCAGGGGCCGTAGTTGCATTCACATAGCATATACCACACCAGTGTTCAACGTTGGGGGTTGAACGCCCTAACACGCCATCAGGCGTCACTCCATCAAATTGACAACTGTCAGCTGTGAGTCACAGATAGGGGGGCGCACACTACTATATTACTGCCGTGACAGCAGCTAATGGTCCATATCATGCACAAGCATTCAGGTGCTGCCCCACCTCATCAGAATGTTGAAGTGCACGTAGTCTGTGGGCAGCCTAGGGGTTTGACCTTTAACCCTGAACCCTTCACACCCCAAATCCCAACCAGTACATATCTTATATCCCCCACCTCATCAGATTGTCGAGGTGCACGTAGTCAGTGGGCAGCCAGCTCTCATTGAAGCCATGCAACCACGGCTTGTAGCCCAAGGCCTGGCCGTTGTGCCTACAGCATCACGCACAAAACAGCTGACTCAGCTACTAAAGTTCAGAACAGCTGTCAAGCTAGAAGTTCTAACAATCATCACAGCACGCCACCATAACCTTTAGCCCAAGGCCTGGCCGTTGTGCCTGCAGCATCACGCACACAGCAGCCAACTTCAGCACTGCTGAAAGTTGCAGCGGCCATTACAGCATGTTGGCTTGCCACGCCACCACGGCTCATAGCCCATAGCCTGGCTGCTGCGCCTGAACAGAAGCACGGACTCCTGACCGGTGATAATGCTCGGCTGTTACGCTGAACTCGGCATGCAAGCGGTACGCATAGCATGAAAATGAAGTGTACTGGTCATCTAATGGGCAGGGAGTTGTATGGCAGTGCGATACATGACAGTGGCGCTAGCAGCTTTGAGTAGTACTCAAAGGCTGCCTTAGCAGCAGCAGCAGCCTGCTGCGGTGCAGCAGCACTAGCAGCAGTAGCAGCAGCAGCAGCAGCACCGTCGCCACTCACAACTTGCCGTAGTGTGCAGTGATGTAGCCTGCCTGCTGCATCACGTTGCCTGCAGTTGCTTCGTCCAGGTGGAAGGAGTCGTAGCCCCGCCTGCAGCAGCAGCGGCAGCAACAGCAACAGCAGCAGCAGTGATGGCTATGTCGCTTCGAGTCGATTAGTCCCTTTTTCTTGACTAAGTACTTTCAAAGCCACAGTGACTGTCAACAATGCTGCTGCTGCTGATGATGACTCGGTTCTGCCTCACACTTAGGCTACTGCAGATGCTGTCGTGACAGGTTAGAGTGGTGAAGCAAAACGCAAAACACAGAACATGCAAGTGCACAGCACAGTCTCATGTGCTTTCTCCTGCCAGCAGCGTTCTTTTGGCTGTGCTGCTGCTGCTGCTGCTGCTGCTGTGTCTGAGCCACTGCATACACTGCAGCCTCACGTGTTGTACAGGTTGCCGGTCCTTGGAAAGTCACGCCTTGTCAGCAGCTCTGCTCTCCCCATTGCACACAGCGGCGTGGCATAAAAGTTTGTGAAGCTCATTCCCTGCTTGATCAGCTTGTCAATATTCGGTGTCTGCGCGCCTGCTGATGTGGTGCCGTCTGGCCCCCGGGGGTGATGTAATCCTATGTCATCCCAGCCCATGTCATCAGCCAGGAGTACTATGAAGTTGGGACGCTTGCCGGCTGGCAGTGGCGGCACTGCAGGCTGCTGCACTGGCCATGAGGGCAGGCCTTTACGCAGCAGCAGCAGCAGCAGCAGCAGCAGCAGCAGCAGCAGCAACGTCGACAGCACAGATAAAGATTGCAATGTCAAACATTATTACAGTGCATTTGGCTGCTCAGCGAAGATGTTTCGTGCATCATCAAAGGCATGTAGCTTCTGCCGAGGCTGTTATGAGGCATAAGTATGCCATTGGCAATCTCAAGCTGCCTCTGTGCCATATGATGCTGCAGTGTATTGAGGACAGCACTCAGTCAGCCAAGAAAAGTGACTCACTTGGTGCGGCACAATCAACAGACTGTTGTTTGTAGCTTGAACCAAAATTGAAATTTGGAACCTGTGCTTTTGGTAAGCCCAGCTCAGGAGCATCTGTAGTGCTGCCAGCCGTCCTGCTGCAGCTGCTTGTGTTGATGTCTGCAGACGATTGTGCCACAGCTCCAGGCGAGCCGAGTAGTGCCAGCAGAACCACAAAAGTAACTATAGCTCCGGTCGTTTGCGTGTTCGTTTCCAAGGACCTTCCTGATGGTGTTGCGCGCCTAACTAAAGTCCATGAAAGCAAGCGCCGGCTTCACGCGCCAACCCAATATAACAGGTGTGAATTACAGAATTCAATACACGCTCAGTTCTTTGTGATTGAAGCCCGAGCACGTGTACTGCTGCCCACTCATAGCGTCCAACTCGCGGACTCCGCTGTACGGGCATGGTCATTCAACACGTGCACATCACATAACGGCAAATTCTGTACGCGAAGCTTTCTTACATTCAACTATGGATGTAGCTGAGGCAAGCCAAAAACTGCGCCCTAGCTGTGTCATTGCGTCGACCGGGTGCAGCCCACGACAGCGTCAGCAAAGTGTTTGGCATGTGCATGAACAAGCAAGAAGGCATTTGACTCGGTACAAGCACCTTGAGCGAGTATGGCAACGCACGGCATCGGCCCGTGCAATTGCAGCCACTTGGCTGCTGCTGCAGCAGCACTGCTAGCAGCGCTGCTCAAGCATGATGCTCGAGTGCATGCAGTGACCAGCACGTTTGACCTGGGCTGCAACATTGGTACCAGCTGCTGCTGCTGCTGCTGCTGCTGCTGGAGTTGTGAAGTGGCGTAAAGGCTTCAAACTCGCTGAATACACGAGGTGCTCCTGTGTTGCTGCTGCTGCTGCCGCCGCCGCCGCTGCAAAACAAACGACGAGAAACGAAACAAACATCGACACAACTTTTGCTGCTGCTGCTGCTGTGACTGGATCTTATCCGGTTTGCTGCTGCTGCTGCCGCTTCACTTGGCCTTGTGCAGCGATCTGAAGCCTCCAAACTCGCTGAAGTAGCTCTCATTGCCCGCTCTGCCCTTGTCACCCTCCGTCAGCACACTGGCGGGAGTGGCCAGCTCAAAGCCCTGCAGCAAAAATACGCCATGAAACCCGTTGATCCTCAGGGAGACGAGAAGCAATGTCTGCTGTGTGCTGTCACCCTCCGTCAGCACACTGGAGGGAGTGGCCAGCTCAAAGCCCTAGAGGAAAACACGTCAGCACAACACGTCAGGAAAACTGTTGAATTGCAGGCCTTGGGAGACGAGAAGCCATGTTTGCTGTGTGCTGTCCCCTCCAGCGAGCACACTGGAGGGGGTGGCCAGCTCAAAGCCCTGCAGAAAGCACCAGCAGTGGTCAAACACGGACAGCTGTTAGATTGCAGGGGGACGAGCAGCCATGCTTGCTGTGTGCGTGTCACCCTCGGTGAGCACACTGGAGGGGGTGGCCAGCTCAAAGCCCTGCAGGAACACAAGCAGCAGTCAAACACGGAAAGCCGTTACATCACACGGAGACGAGCAGCCATGCTTGCTGTAGGGCCTACTGTTTGCTTGTCAACCTCGGTCAGCACACTTGAGGGGGTGGCAAGCTCAAAGCCCTGCAGGAAACCACGTCAGGAACAGGGAGACGAGAAGCCATGTTGCTGTGAAAACGTAGCAGCACTCTAGCAGGAAAATCATGTTAGGAGACAGCCCTGCCTTTGTCCCCCCTCTGTCAGCACACTGGAGGGGGTGACCAGCTCAAAGCCCTGCAGGAACAAAAGCAGTAGTCAAACACGGAAAGCCGTGAAAACGCACAGTGGAGGAAGTGGCGAGCTCAGAGCCCTGGATGGAAGGTAGGTGGCGGCAGCAGCAGGCAAGCTGAGTAGCCACTACGGCAGACATCAGGAGCCAGATGTGTGGGGCCGCATTGCAAGCGATGCTATCATGCAGATCTGCGCCTGCGCTGGCACCGCTGGTCGGTGCCCCTCCAACATAACGTGGCGGCCCGCTCTGCTTGAACACCCATCGGCAGCAAGTGAACAGACACCTGTGTAACCGCTGACCACCAGAGACATGTACATTCCATGACCAAAAGTACCAGATGAAGACGTCGGAGGACAGTCACAGTATCCTCTCAGAATACCACAGCACCTGCACCGGTATGCTAACTGCGCACAGCACAAAATCCGACACACTGATGGGCATATCACGTAAAACTACAGAAACACACAGAACAAGGGGAACAGCAACACACCACCGCACCTGCACTGGTGTGAAGGCCAGCGTGCTGCTGAGGCCGCTGGTGGCTGCGTTGAACCAACAGCATATTCACTGCCCACGATTATTGCGCACAACAGCACAAAGTCAGGCGTACTGAATGACATATCACCTGAAGCTACGAGAACACAGAGAACAAAAAGAACAACATCACAACGCTGCACCTGCACTGGTGTGAGGGCCAGCGTGCTGCTGAGGCCGCTGGTGGCTGCGTTGAACCAACAGCAAATTCACTGCCCACGATAACTGCGCACAGCATACAGTCAGACACACCGAATGACATATCACAGAAACCTATGAAAACACACAGAGCAAACAGAACAACCACATAACGCCGCACCTGTACTGGTGTGAGGGCCAGTGTGCTGCTGAGGCCGCTGGTGGCTGCGCCAAACCGACAGCAAAGTTACTGCCCACTATACTACGGCAACTGCGCACAGCACAAAGTCAAACACACTGAATGACACATCACAGAATTCTACACTAGCACACAGAACAAACAAAACAAGCACACAACACCGCATCTGTACTGGTGTGAGTGCTAGCATGCTGCTGAGGCCACTTCTCGAGAAGCACAAAACAGAAAGCAGCAGGATGGCCCACGCCCAGAAGAAGAACAGCACGATTCGCACCTGCACTGGTGTGAAGGCCAGTGTGCTGCTGAGGCCGCTGGTGGCTGCGCCAGGTGCTAGGCGCGCACGGTACTTCTTCTCCTGCTTGGCGTTCAGGCGCACCTACAGCAACAAAGAGGACGATAACAGTAGCAGCAGCAGCAGGGTTGGTGATGCATCTCGCAATCGTTGCGCCAGGCGCTAGGCGCGCCCGGTACTTTTTTTCCTGCTTGGCATTGAGGCGCACCTGTACACAGAAAACATGCCAACAAACAGTAGCAGTGTTAATGTCATGTCAAAATATCCTGTGAGATTCAGATTGCAGGCACGGTACTTCTCCTCCTTGGCGTTGAGGCGGGCCTATGGCGCATTGCAGCAGCAGCAGCAATGGCAGCAGGGTTAGTGTCAACTTGCAGTTTTGCAAAGTGCGGCTTGCAGGCCCAGTACTTCTTCTCCTGCCTGGCATTGAGGCGGACCCGCCTGTGCACAGAGACACGTCAAAAAGAGACACGTCAACAAGAGACAGCAGCATGGTAGGTGCCATCGTGCAAGTCGGCAATGGTAGCAGGGTAGGTGCCATCGTGCAAGTCGGCAATGGTAGCAGGGTAGGTGCCTTGATGCAACTCTGCAAACAACTTCACTCTTTATCTTGGTTGGCATTGAGATGAACGTGCCGAAAAGATGGCCAGGGGTGGTGTCCAGTTCCTGGTGTGCATGCAGCATGCAGTCTTGGTACTTCATCAATTCCACATAGCTTTCAAATGCATTTGATGAATCAGTGCATCGGCAGCAGCAGCATTAGTAGGCTGGCGCCACCGTACATTCAGCAGCAGGTTCTGCTATGCCTGCAGCAGGTGCAGGCAGCAGTCCTGTGGCTTGGGCTTCAAGCAGCAGCAGCAGCAGCAACAGCAGCAGTGCACGAGTCTTGGAATGGCAGTGCTGGCATTGAAACCGCGGTTTTGGGCAGCACAAATAAGGCAAGCTTGCTGTGCACCGCACAGGCTCACCTTTTGTTGGCTGGCCACCAGCGACACCCGCCCGCTGCTGTCTTTGTTGATGGTGGCCAGCCGCACTGTCAACTACTTATGTCATCGGCAAAGCGAGGTAATAACTGTGAAACCCCCAATATGGCTTTCCACGCCACAACAAAGCATAATTGGCAGAACATCATTGATGCCGCAACAAAAGGCTCACCTTTTGCTGGCTGGCCACCAGCCGCAGCCGCCCGCTGCCCTCCTTGTTGATGCTGCCCCTCACCCACTCACTGAACAACCATCCTCAAACAGCTGAAAACCATTGCAATCTGACACCAAAACGACAGCAACAACAATATGTCAAGCAGCAGGAGAACATATTCTGTCACCATATACTGGCTGGCCACCAGACGTAGCCGCCCGCTGCCCTCCTTGTTGATGGCAGCTTATACACAGCACAGTTGAAGCTCAAATCAAATCACTGCAAGCAGCTGCTGAAGCAGCTGCATCGCAGCTGCTTCCACAAATGCAATAAAGCCGTAAGCAGGCTCACCTTTTGCTGGCTGGCCACCAGCCGCAGCCGCCCGCTGCCCTCCTTGTTGATGGTGCCCACCCCACACCGTCAACCTACTATGCTATTGGTCAATTGAGGCCAGGATGGCACAACCATAAACATGGCTTCCACGTGACAGCGAAGCATGTCCGGCAACACATCAATGATGCCGCAAACAGGCCCACCTCTTGTTGGCTGGCCAATAGCCGCAGCCGTCCGCTGCCCTCCTTGTTGATGCCAATTCACACGCGGATGAGGCTGATTTTAAACCACTGCAAGCAGCTTCAACAGCTGCATCACCAGATGCTTCAACAGCTGCATCGACAGATGCATGCAGCTGCATCAACAGATGCAAACAGGGCAAGGCAAAACCCCACCTTTGGTTGGCTGGCCACCAGCCGCAGCCGCCCGCTGCCCTCCTTGTTGATGCTGCCCAGCCCCACCACCTCGTCGCCGTCAATGTACTCGTGTACCTTACCCCAACTGAACAACAACATACAAACAGATGAACACCATCGTGATCTGACGCCAAAAGGACAGCAACAACCATGTGTCGAGGAGCATGCGTCGAGCAGCAAGATGCAGGGTCCTGTCACCTTCTGTTGGCTGGCCACCAGCCGCAGCCGCTGCCCTCCTTGTCAAAAGTGCCCCTCACCCACAGACTGAACAATGAAACACAAACAGCTGAAACCCATCATGATCTGACGCCAACAAAATGACAGCAAGGACCATATGTTGAGCAGCAGGATGCAGGGTTCTGTCACCTTTTGTTGGCTGGCCACCAGCCGCAGCCGCCCGCTGCCTTCTTTGTTGATGCTGCCCAGCCCCACCACCTCGTCGCCGTCAATGTACTCGTCCTCCGCCACGTTGAAGTCAAAGTTCATGCGGTTGGCAGCCTTGCGCATCTGCAGCACAGAAAGCAAGACAAGTCTAATTTAAGGTAGGGGCACAAAGCTCGGGCACGAATGTGTGTTGAGCCACATTGTGTTCAATATCAAAGTTCATGTGGTTGGCAGCCTTGCGCATCTGCAGCACAACAGATGAGAAGGACAGATACGGTCAGCAAACCAACAGTAGTGTAGGAGTTTATGCCACGTTGAAGTCAAAGTTCATGCGGTCGGCAGCCTTGCGCATCTGCAGCACAACAAAACAAGAAGGACAGATACGGTCAGCAGGCTAACATTCGTTTGTGCGGTTCTGACAGTCAAAGTTGATGCGGTTGGCAGCCTTGCGCATCTGCAGCACAACAACCAACATGGCGTTTGGTATTAGGGAGGCATACTTTGCATCGCAGTGCACATCAAAGTTTATGCAGTTGGCCGCTTTGCGCATCCGCCACGTTGAAGTCAAAGTTCATGCAGTTGGCAGCCTTGCGCATCTGCAGCACAAAAGAAAGAAGACACGAACTTCGTTGAATGAGTAATTTGATATCAAATAACATTACGTCCTCCCCCACGTTGCAAGTCGTAGTTCATGGGGTTGGCAGCCTTGCGCATCTGCAGGAAGCAAAATACATAACAAGATGGAATTTTAGGCCTTGAGATTGCATGGCACGGCCCACAAGCAGCCCCAAAGTTAAAACTGTATGCGTCTGGCTGTACACATTTGCATCAAATCACTTGAAGGCCGAAGACATGACATATGACTGGCTGCCAACATTGGGAGTAGCACATTCATGCGGTTGGCAGCCTTGCGCATCTGCAGCACACCAGACGAGAAGGATGGATGAAATCAGCAGGCTGCGAGTCAGTTACGTGTGTTTAAAAGTAATGGTCGACAGTCCATCCGGTTGGCAGCCTTGCACATCACTGCACATGCAGTGCAGAAGAGGCGTGTGAGTGTTGAAGTGTTGGGCAACAATACGTCCTGCAAGACAACGCCAAACTTCATGTGATAAACAGCAGCACATTGCACATCCACAGCATACAGCGCAACACACATGAGGCATGCCACACCTACTCACATCCGAGAGCCCGTATGGCTCCTTCACCTTGCGCAGGCACCTGATTCAAAAGCGACAGCAGCCATCGGCTACACGCAAAAGTCCTTCCCATCAGCCGCACGCAAGTCCTTTAGAATACCTACAGCCTGAACACACAAACCATGCAAAGAAAAAACCAAAAAACTGAAAAACACGCACGTCTGTAAGCCCGTATCGCTCCTTCATCTTGCGCAGCCGCCGCCCTCCTCGCCGCTTCTTAATCTCCGCGTCGGGAGCAGGCAGCGGCTTTGAGGTCTTGGCTGGTGGGGGCTCCTGCCACTTCTCTATCTTGGTTGCCATGTCGCCCCTGAACTTCTGGCCAGTCTGCGACGGTCGTCAGCCACGGGACGAGATGAGCGCAGCAGCAGCGGCACAGGACAACAGAGCTACAATGTGAGCAGCCAAGCTGAATGATAGACAATGCTGCACTTCAGAGCAGCAGGCAGCGGCTTTGAGGTCAAAACTGGAAGTGGCTCCTGCCACTTCTCTATCTTGGCTGCCATGTCGCCCCTGAACTTCTGGCTAGTCTGTGCAGTTTGCAAGGGAAAGAACAGCAGGGAGCAAAGGCGGAGCATCAGATTCAGCGTTGCCACATTGACAAAAAGGAGAAGATGCTGTTCGAAGGACATCAAAGCACAGTCATCGCTCGCCTAAAGCTGGCAGGGCTTTCAGGTCTTGGCTGGGGGCGGCTCCTGCCACTTCTCTATCTTGGCTGCCATGTCGCCCCTGAACCTCTGGCCAGTCTGCAAGTGTTCAACGTGGGGCGAGAAGAGCGCAGCAGCGGCACAGGACAACAGAGCTACAACGTGAGCCGCCAAGGTAATTGACAATGCTGCATAATAATGCTGGCAGCGGCTTTCAGATCTTGGCTGGGGGCGGCTCCTGCCACTGCTCTATCTTGGCTGCCATGTCGCCCCTGAACTTCTGGCCAGTCTGCGCAGTTAGCAAGGGAGCGGACAACAGAAAGCAAAGGTCGGCTGCGTCAGCGTCAGCATTCCCGCATTGACAAGGGGAAGGATTACTTATGAAATGCCTTGGCAACCATAGCCTGTTGCAACGAATTCCTGGCTTATACCCCTGTCGACACTGTACAACTCGCCACTGCAGTGTTGTCCGTACACGTCCACCCGTGCCGCAGCGTGCACTTGCTGGCAGCTGCTTGCGCTGCTGCTGCACAAACACAGGACATAAACCAACCCATAGACGCAGAAAGGAACACCTATCAACGGTATCCAAACGCAATGCACGCACCTCGCCGCTGTGGTCTTGTCCGTACGCGTCCACCCGTGCCACCAGCGTGCATTTGCGTCAGGCTGCTGCGCTGCCGCTAGGACAATAACACAAGACATGCAAAAACCCTCAACCGTATGCAGTACCACCCAAACACGCCGCACATACCTCGCCGCTAAAATCTTGTCCGTATGCGTCCACCCGTGCCAGCAGCGTGCCCTTGCTGGCAGCCAGCCGCGCTGCAGCTGGGACAAAAGCGCAAGACATACAATAACCCTCAGCCGCATACAGTTTAACACAAAGACACTGCGCGCACCTCGCCGCTTGGGTCTTGCCCGTACGCGTCCACCCGTGCCAGCAGCGTGCACTTGCTGGCAGCCAGCCGAGCTGCTTTCAGCCGCAGCGCAGGCGGTGTGGTTTGCACCAGGCTGCAGCCGTAGATGAATCCGTGGTGGCTGTTGATGTTGGCGCTGCTGTAGCCTGCCAGCGTCTTGCGCTTCGAGCCCAGCACCTGGAAACCAAGAGATGTGAAATGCAAAGATTAATGGAGGGCATGTGGTAGGAGCCAGTGTTGCATGTATAGCAGACACTGCAGCAGAAGAGTGACCAACACACGTTAGTTGGTTACAACAGCAGCTATGTATTGGTGTGAGGATGGCACCAGGCTGCAGCCGTAGATGAATCCGTGGTGGCTGTTGATGTTAGCACTGTTGTAGCCTGCCAGCGTCTTGCGCTTTGAGCCCAGCAACTGAAAAAAACCATAGGAGATAGCAAATGCAAAGTGTAATGCAGCGCGCGTCAGTACAAGCCAGTGCTGCATGTACAGCAGAGCCTGCAGCAGAAATATGACCAACACATGGTTAGTTGATTGAGACAGCAGCTATGTATTGGTGTGAGGATGGCACCAGGCTGCAGCCGTAGATGAAGCCGTGGTGGCTGTTGATGTTGGCACTGTTGTAGCCTGCCAGCGTCTTGCGCTTCGAGCCCAGCACCTGAAAACCCAGAGATGTGAAATGCAAAGTGTACTGCAGAGCATGTCAGTATGAGCCAGTGCTGCGTGTACAGCAGAGAGTGCTGCAGAAGAGTGAGCGATGCACAATAAGCTGGTCAAAACAGCAGCTAAATTGGTGTGAAGATGGCACCAGGCTGCAGCCGTAGATGAAGCTGTGGTGCTTGGTGATATTAGCACTGCTGTAGCGATCCGCGGCAGTCTTTCAAGCCGTAAACCAGTATCTCTAAGCCCCCACCTGCACGTTACATGCCGGCATCTTGCTGAGTGCCATCAGCCCGCCAGCCACGCCCATCAGCCACACCACCCCAAATGCAGTGAAGGTGCCATGAGCCCACCAGAAACACCCTTTACATACCACCCAAATGCACCTTCACACAAACCAGCCAATAGCAAATGCGTACGTGCACATTGCACGTTGGCGTCTTGCTGAGTGCCATCAAGCCACCAGCCACGCCCATCAGCAAAATGCGCTACAGGCGGCACAAAAAAAGAACAACTCCAAAATGTTATGAACCGACACAGTTTACCCACCTGTACGTTGCATGCCGGCATCTTGCTGAGTGCCATCAGCCCGCCAGCCACACCCATCAGGCGCGCAACCTAATTGCAGTTAGGGGCGGCACAAACAAGTCGGCATTGCTGCGCAACAACTAATAGTTGTTGGAAACAAGTTCTCGTGAAACAAGTTGGTGTGAAACAACACAATTCACCCACCTGCACGTTGCATGCCGGCATCTTGCTGAGTGCCATGAGCCCGCCAGCCACACCCATCAGGCGCGCTGCCACCTCGCTGCCAATGGCTGCTGACAGGTTGGGCGCGATGTCGTGCATGCGGCTCTCAACAAACTTGATGATCTGCAGGCGACAGCAGCAGCAGCAGGAGGGTGGTTGGTACCTACAGCAGCCGCGGAGCGCGCTGTGGTGCATGCTTTGCAGCAGCTCACCACTCAGTGCCTTGCCTGCACCATACATTCCAACATACACACCACCCTACTACATGACAGTAAAAGCGCCTGTACCAAACCACGGTGACAGAACAGCAACACCAAACAGCCCCAAGACAGCATGCTGCCGCAGCGCCTCACCTGCTGCTTGTCCTCATCAAGCTGCAGTGCCATGTCGCAGTCAGCCTCAACTTTGTGCAGCAGCTCCTCACTCAGCGCCTTTCCTGCACCATACATACCACCATACATACCACCCTACTACATAAGGATGAAAGCAGCCTGCAACAAACAACTGTGACAAACTGTAACAAACAGCTGTGGCCACAACCTCACCTGCTGCTTGTCCTCATCTAGTTGCAGTGCCATGTCGCAGCCTGTTTCAACCTTCTGCAGCAGCTCGCCACTCAGCGCCTTGCCTGCAGTGGTGGTGCCTCCACACGCTGCACAACCCACTTATCACACTAACGGATTCAAAAAACACTGGCAACTTGAACATGTCCAAACTATGGCCTCACCTGCTGCTTGTCCTCATCTAGCTGCAGTGCCATGTCGCAGCCGGTCTCTATTTTCTGCAGCAGCTCGCCACTCAGCACCTTTGCCAGGCAGCCAGCTAAGCAACACACATCACCAAATGTGTTATACTGCGTACACAACAAGCCGTGGCTCCAGCACAGCCGCAAAAGCAAATTCAGACTTGCTGCAACCACAGCCCACCCAGCCGCCCGTCCTCACTTTAAAGCCCACCTCCGATGTGTACATGATGCACTTTGCTGCAAACAACTCACCTGCTGCTTGTCCTCATCTAGCTGCAGTGCCATGTCGCAGCCCGCCTCTACTTTCTGCAGCAGCTCGCCACTCAGCGCCTTGCCTGCTGTGGTGGTGGCAGTGACGGTCACCACCATCACACCAAAACACTCAAACAACACGGACAACTTGAACATAGTGCACTTTGCTGCAATCAAATCACCTGCTGCTTGTCCTCATCTAGTTGCAGTGCCATGTCGAAGCCCGCTTCAACCTTTTGCAGCAGCTCGCAACTCAGCGCCTTGCTAGCTGTGGTGGTGGCTGTGCACGATGCACTGCCCTTTCATCACACCAAAACACTCAAACGACACTGACAAATTGAACTTGCGCTGGCCATGACCGCACCTGCTGCTGGTCCTCATCTAGTTGTAGTGCCATGTTGCAGCCCGCTTCCACTTTCTGCAGCAGCTCGCCACTCAGCGCTTTGCCTGCACCAGCGTGCATCAACCTAATAACTAAAAACCCCTCTGGGGACACACCACTGTGTACAACTGCAACATATCAGCAACAACAACATGCCGTGGCCACGGCCTCACCTGTTGCTTGTCCTCATCTAGCGGCAGCGCCATGTCGCAGCCCACCTCTATTTGTGCAGCAGCTCGCCACTCACTGCCTTGCCTGAATCAGCAACGCTGTACCTGGTGTATGCTGAGCAAAACAACAACGCTCCGGTCACATCTGACAGAACAGCAGTACATAAGGCATGCAGCCGCAGCGCCTCACCTGCTGTTCGTCTTCATCTACTTGTAGTGCCATGTCACAGCCTGCTTCAATTTTGTGCGGCAGCTCACCACTCAGCGCCTTGCCTGCACCATACATAAACACCCAACTACAAGAGGGTGAAATGGCATGTAACAAACAACATAACAACTGTAACAAACTGTAACAAACAATATGCTGTGGCCACGGCCTCACCTGCTGCTTGTCCTCATCTAGCTGTAGTGCCATGTCGCAGCCCGCTTCATCTTTTTGCAGCAGCTCGCCACTCAGCGCCTTGCCTGCAGTGGTGGTGGCTGTCCACGACGTACCGCCCGTTGGTCGCACCAAAAAAACCCTTATACAACACTGAATGAACATGTTGCACCCACAACTCACCTGCTGCTTGTCCTCATCTAGTTGTAGTGCCATGTCGCAGCCAGCCTCAACTTTCTGCAGCAGCTCGCCACTCAGCGCCTTGCCCGCTGTGGTGGTGGCTGTCACCGTCACCACCATCACACTGGCAGCTGGCAGAAGGTCTTCTAGGTCAACCTGAAAGTGACAAACAACAAAGTGACAAGGAAAAACTGACAATATGTGGATGCGCACAGATCCCAGTCAAGATATGACATGCACAGTTGTAAGTGCGCTAGGTCAATCAGCAACTAACACGTCATTGACACATGTTACTTTGTTGCCATGTACACTTTAAAGGCACATGTTCAGCTGTTTCATCGTCACGTTCTCCTCCTCTGATCAGCAAGCAGTGTCCGCTGCTTAGCAGCAGTGTCCACTGCTGTCAGGGCCCGCAACATTGCGAGTGCAGCAAACAAACAGCGCACCTGTGTGAGGTCCATTTCGTTGCCGATGCGCTTGACCACACGCGCGTAGTCAATGGGGTGTTGCACCTAGCGCAGCAGCAGCAGCAGCAGCAGCAGATGGCGTGAGTCAGTACTGCGACTATGATTTCCAGCCTGTACTTGAAACACTCTGTGACATCCCGCACTTCAAAAGACTGCTCACACTGTGTGCAGCACCCCAAAGCTGATGCGGTGCAAGAAAAAAAGCAAAGCACTTCATCCCAGTGAATGCGCACTTAGAACACATAACATCAAGCCAAACAGCTGATTTGCACTGAACTTCCCACTCCAGCTCCAGGAACTTCAGCCTGTACTGGACACACTATGGGACATATCACGCCCCCAAAAATGCCTACACTGTGTGCAGCACCCCAAAGCTGACGCAGTGCAAAAAGAGCAATACACTTCACCCCGGTAAATGTGCACTGACAACACAAACATCAGGCCAAGCAGCTTTATTCAAACTGAACTTCCACTCACCTGTGACTCCAGCGATAGAACTTCAACCTGTACTTGTCGCGCAGGAAATACTATGTGACATCCCGCACCTCAAAAGAACTGCCCACACTGTCTGCAGCACCCCTAAGCTAACGCAGTGCAAGAAAAGCCAAGCACTCCACCCCAACCAAAGCACACTTGCAACACAAACATCAGGCCAAGCAGCTTTGTTCACAGTGAATTTGCACTCACCAGTGACTCCAGCTCTGGGAACTTCAGCCTGTACTTGTCGCGCAGGAAGTTGTGCACGATGGCGATCTCGTTGTCAATGTCGACCGCCAGCTTGTTGCACTCAACCAGCAGCCTGCAGCAGCAGCAGCAGCAGCAGCCGACTCACTGTCAACGTGCACTGCCAGCTTGATGCAGTCAAGCAACAGCATTCGATAGCAGCAGCAGCACCAGCAGGAGCAATATCACTGTCAATGTCAACCGCCAGCTTGTTGCACTCAACCAGCAGACTTTGCTAGCAGCAGCAGCAGCAGCAGCAGCAGCAGCGGCGGCGGCAACTCAGCACATCACATTTACTGCCGATAGCAGACTCTCAAAATGCATGTGCAGCTGCTGTGGAAGCACATGTGCAGATTGCAACCACCAATTCTATTAGCCTGAGTAAGGCTGACCCTGCTGACCTGTAGTTGCAACCCACCCAGCGTGCCGTGTTCCCACCCTGCACCACATGCATGCTTCGCCATCCGCTCACTTGTGACGCTACACTTGCACGCAGAACAGATCACACTTGTGCGCCAGATGCATGCTTTGCCGCTCACTCACTTGTATGCGGGATCATCCTCCAGCAAAACTGACGTGTGCTGCTGTATGCGGAAACCCAGTCCATCTATGCACTAAACACGCGCTCTGCTGCTCAATACTCGCTCACTCAATGAATCACTTACTCACTTGTATGTGGGGTCATCCTCCAGGAGGGCTGATGTGCGCTGCTCTGTTGAGTTGCCCTCAAGCGCCGCCCGCACTCGCTGCAGCACAGCAGCAGCCAAGCACCGCAGCACAATGAACAGCAGCATAATCAAGTTAACCCTGTGAAGTGCACGCCATCTGAGATGGTGAACGGCCTGCGTGCAACTCCATGTCTTTTTAAAGGAACAGCAGTATAATGAGATGCTGAGCTCGTAATTTTAGACATAGTGGCATGCATGCCTCTCATCCGTCCTGATGCGTGAAGCCTGAGCGAACATTTGTGTTTGGCAAACTGTGATGCAACGCAGCCTCACCGTCATGACGTCCAGGTGGCGTGAGCCAGGCCACACAGCAGACATGCAGTGCTGATTTACATGCAGTGCGCATGCAGTGCTATAAAGTAGCCTCACCGTCATGACATCCTGGTAGTACGGGTCTGCGGTGAGCTTGGCGATTGCTGCCAGGTCATCATAGCTGAGGCCATCCAGCTCATCAAGCTGCAGCAGCAGCAGCAGCAGCAGCAGCAGCAAGCAGCAGCAGCGGCAGCAGCAGCAGCAGAAGTGCGGTGAGCTTGGCGATCGCTGCCAGGTCATCATAGCTGAGCCCGTCCAGCTCATCAAGCAGCAGCAGCAGCAGCAGCGGCAGCAGCAGCAGTGCGGTGAGGTGTCCATGCAATCGCCAGGTCATCAAGCTGCAGCAGCAGCAGCAGCAGCAGAAGCAGTGCGGTGAGGTGTCTATGCAACTGCCAGGTCATCATAGCTGAGCCCGTCCAGCTGGTCAGGCTGCAGCAGCAGCAGCAGCAGCAGCACCAGCAGCAGCAGCAGCTTCAGCAGCAGTGCGGTGACGTGTCTACGCAACTGCCTAGCAGGTGGCTGAAGTTCAGCAGCGCCTTTGAGTGCTGCGGAGATTCGCACAGCTGCAAGTGCTGCAGACAGCCAATGATCAGTGCAATACGCGAACAACCAGCAGGGTTTCCACAGTTGTCTGTGGCGCACATGCATTCTGCCGCCCACAGTTGTCTGTGGCGCACATGCGTTCTGCCGCCCACCGTTGCAAATGCATTCACCCTGTTGCAGGTAGCAAGTATGCGGCCATTCTCATTGCTGTTGCTGCAATCCCAAGCTTCACCGTACTGTGCATCTGCCCCCCTGATTCATTTGCTGCTTGCATTGTCGCACTGTTGCTGCTTGCTGCTTGCACTGTTGCTGCTTGCTGCTGGCACGGTTGCACTGTTGTTGTGCTGCAACCAGCTTCCCTGCTGGGTTGGTGCTCCACACGCTGGCATGAAAAATGCAACCAATGCTGCACCACGATGCACGAAGCATCATCTGTACCAGGAAAGGTAGTGAGGGTTGTGAAGTTGTCTGAGGCGCACTTAAGTGTGCACTCGAACTGTTAGCGCGACAAATATCACTATAACCACACTACCTTGCAATGCCACAGATGTGGCATCATGCCTCTGGTTGCTGCTGCTGCTGCTGCTGTGGGGGAGGTTCTGTGTTACGCAGCTGCTGCTGCTGCTGCTCCTTATGTTACAGGCTATGTGCTGATGCCTTAGGTACAGCCTTATATGATGCCGCCATAATGGCATGTTGAAACACATTCCTGAGCAACACCTGGCACAGCTTGCGTAGCAGACGCAGGTGCTGGCTTCAGGGGTGGTGCTGCTGCTACAACACCTGCTATGGCAGCAGCTGCCTTGGTTTTTAAAGGACAAGGTTCACCCATTCTTCCTGACAACTGTGAGGAAGAATGGCTAAACCTGGTCCTGTCAGGACAAGGCAGCTGCAGCCGAGCAGGTGTAGCAGCAGTACACCTGCTGCCGCTGCTGCTGCACCTGCTGCCGCTGCTGCTGCACCTGCTGCCGCTGCTGCTGCACCTGCTGCCGCTGCTGCTGCACCTGCTGCCGCTGCTGCTGCACCTGCTGCCGCTGCTGCTGCACCTGCTGCCGCTGCTGCTGCTGCTGCCGCTGCTGCTTACCTTGTCAAGCCCTAGCTGCACCTGCTGCTGCTGCTGCTGCTGCACCTGCTGCTGCTGCTGCTGCCGTTGCCCACCTTGTCAAGCCGCAGCTGCACCTGCTGCTGCTGCTGCACCTGCTGCTGCTGCTGCGCACCTTGTCCAGCCCGTCTCCGTCCTCGTCTTCCTGCATGGCATCCCCCTCGGAGCCTGCCTGCCCCTCATCGTCTGACAGCTCATCCAGGTCTGCCAGGAACGACTCTGCGGCAGCAGCAGCAGCAGGTGGTGTGCAGTTGAGATTTAGAATAGCACGCAACTCATGTGATTGATGCCTGCCCTTTGTGATCTGACAGTTGACAGCTCATCCAAGTCTGCCAGGAACGACTCTGCAGCAGCAGCAGCAGCGGCGGCAGCAGCAGCGGCAGCAGCAGCAGCAGCTATGCGCAGCAGCAGGTGGCGTGTGATTTAAATTCGAAACAGCACGCAACTCAAGTGACTGATGCCTGCCCCTCATCGTCTAACAGCTCCTCCAGGTCTGCCAGAAACGACTCTCGGCAGCTGCAGCAGCAGCAGCAGTGCACAGCAGCAGGTGGTGTGTAAATGAGGTTCAGCATAGCAAACAACTCAAGTGACTGCTGCCTGCCCTTTGTGATCTGACAGTTGACAGCTCATTCCAGTTTGCTGGACATGGCCCTGCAACAGCAGGAGACACCAACACAGTGCATGGCAGCAGATGCAGGCTAATGCAGGCTATCACGGTCCACTAGAGCACCCATAAAGGTATAGAGAAGGTGAGAGAGATACTAGCACAGACTGTCTGGTGTGCTGATATCAATCGTGATGCATGGCGGCCTCTGCTCAAAGTCCAGCTGCCCGACACCATTTGACAGATAACGGCGAATGGACAACAATGCTACTGCAGCTGCGGCAGCAGCACTGCACGGCAGACCGGTGCAAGCACGACTGTTGCTGGCTACAACTGCCTTGCAGGACACACATGGTGGAGTGAAGGCAACTCAAAGCAGCACAGCAGGCGGGCCAAACGCTGTACACCAGCTACTGTACAGTACAGGGACTGCATGCATGCTGTGACTAGTGAAACCAGCTTATGTTTGTGCTGTTGCTGATCAGTTGCTGTTGAGCAGGCACCAAGGCAAAGCATGCTTCGATGCACAGCAATGGGGCCATGCACAGCAACCACAGCAGCAGTAGCTCGCCTACCTGCAAGTGTTTGAGCCATGCTGCTGCACCAGCAGCTGCTCAGAGAGTCCTAGAGACTATTGATATGTTGACGGCTCCGTCCTTGCTCTGGAATAGTCTGATGAAGCAGCACTGCAGGCAGGGTGATGCTGCTTCGCTGCTGCTGCAGCACCGACGACAGCACAGCAGCCTGCACAACCAACTATTAGTAACGCGTATACAGAACTTGAAAGATTTAGATGCTGATGTATAATGGAACAAAGCGGATCAACTTCGCACAACGGCACCAGCAGGTAAGAACGGGTTGTAAACAGCACACCGCACGTCTGCTCACTTGCAAACCAATCAAAGAAACCGCGTGTGACAATTTCGATCATAGCAAGCAGTGCGACAGTTGTCAAGCTTGCAGTCAGTTGCAGTTCACCTTTGTGTTACTGACCAACTGTTATCCTCTACCGATGGCTACACCAGCCAGCACACAAGAGTTACTTATACACACAGGCTAGTTTGCTTGATCTGGCAGCTTTCTGTGCGAAGCCTAGTGACACGGATGGGAGGGGACCTCAAGTCACTATGAATGCTACAACTCTACCACGAATACCATGACGCCATTCCCCTTCTCAGCTGCCGATCATGCTTTACTTCTAAATTTATATTCTAAAGCTGCATTTAATCTTGCGTCCAGTTTACTATGCTGCTGTATGAGACTCCGCTAGTCGCGGATACCCACTAGACAGCGACAACTAGGCGTCCTCAGGCGCTCAACAGTACATTCATGTGTCTGCATAGCCGGCAGGGAGCCTGCAGCCTGCAGGCGCGGCTCCCTCCAGTACTCTGCGTGGTCCAACCCACTGCTGCTCGTACATTTAGCGCGACAGCAAGGCGTAGGCGCATCACCAGGGCTTCAGGGAACATAGTTCGCCGTTCTGTTATCGCCTGTCGGCCTTGGAGCCGTCCCTGTGTAGCACACGCAGCAGATACCACCCTAACCAACACAGCAGTAGCAGCAGGAGCAGCACCAGGTCAAACCTATGCAGGCTCTGCTGTCTATGGCGAGCCTGAAAGCTCGCTCCAGCAGCCGTATGTTGGCCACGTTGCTGTTCATGTGGCACCAGGTGCGCTTTGGTGAATGTAAAGAGCAGTGCAACAGCAATGAGTTATTTTGAGATCAATGCAGCAAAGAGCACCTGTCGCGGCACTGCGCAGCCTATCTTGGACTCCACGTGCACACCGCGCAGCAGCAGCAGACGCTCTTCACTTGATAATGACAACAGAATGACACCAGAGTGCGTCAGCAGCTGTTCTCTGTGCTATACAGCATGCCTGCATTGTGTTCTAGCTTTGCCTGCCGTGTGAAAGGGGTTTGCTTGCAGCAGCGTGACCTTCCGCCACTTGCCAATTGCTGCTTACACGTTGCACCCTGCAGCACAATGCATTTGATGCTGCTGCTGCAGGCACGTGGCTGGGCCTGTTCACCAACCAGGCAGTGTTGCACAGCCATCCATCACTCTTTTCTCGGCTGCCCAACTGCCGCATGCGTCACACACTTGTCTGATCACGCATGCCTTCAATTGGTTTGATCATTACATGTTATGCTGCTGCAGGCGCGGGGCTGGGCGTGTTCACCAAGCAGGCAGTGGTGCCGGGGCAACCCTCGTTCTTTTCTTAGCTGCCCAACTGGCCTCCAGTTGCTTTTGTTCACTGCTTGATCTGCAATTGATGCTGCTGCAGGCGCGGGGCTGGGCCTGTTCACCAACCAGGCAGTGGTGCCGGGGCAACCCTCGTTCTTTTCTTAGCTGCCCAACTGGCTTCCAGTTATTTTGTTCACTGCTTTCACTGCATTTCATGCTGCTGCAGGAGCGGGGCTGGGCGTGTTCACCAAGCAGGCAGTGGTGCCGGGGCAACCCTCGTTCTTTCTTCTTTAAAGGCCCAACCGCTTCCAGTTATTTGTTCACTGCTTTCACTGCATTTCATGCTGCTGCAGGCGCGGGGCTGGGCTTGTTCACCAAGCAGGCAGTGGTGCCGGGGCAACCCTCGTTCTTTTCTTAGCTGCCCAACTGGCTTCCAGTTTTTTTGTTCACTGCTTGATCTGCAATTGATGCTGCTGCAGGCGCGGGGCTGGGCGTGTTCACCAGCAGGTAGTGGTGCCGGGCAACCCTCGTTCTTTAGCCGCCCCAACTGGCCTCCAGTTGCTTTGTTCACTGCTCGATCTGCAATTGATGTTGCTGTGCAGGCGCGGGCTGGCCTGTTCACCAACCAGGCAGTGGTGCCGGGGCAACCCTCGTTCTTTTCTTAGCTGCCCAACTGGCTTCCAGTTATTTTGTTCACTGCTTGATCTGCAATTGATGCTGCTGCAGGCGCGGGGCTGGGCCTGTTCACCAAGCAGGCAGTGGTGCCGGGGCAACCCACGTTCTTTTCTTAGCTGCCCAACTGGCTTCCAGTTATTTTGTTCACTGCTTTCACTGCATTTCATGCTGCTGCAGGTGCGGGGCTGGGCGTGTTCACCAAGCAGGCAGTGGTGCCGGGGCAACCCTCGTTCTTTTCTTAGCTGCCCAACTGGCTTCCAGTTTTTTTGTTCACTGCTTGATCTGCAATTGATGCTGCCGCAGCGCAATAGCCCACCACCAAGCAGGCAGTGGTGCCGGGGCAACCCTCGTTCTTTTCTTAGCTGCCCAACTGGCTTCCAGTTTTTTTGTTCACTGCTTGATCTGCAATTGATGCTGCTGCAGGCGCGGGGCTGGGCCTGTTCACCAACCAGGCAGTGGTGCCGGGGCAGCCCTCACTGCTTTCTTAGCTGCTGAACCGCCACATGTGTGACACACTTGCAACACTGCAGTTGATGCTGCTGCAGGCACCGGCAGTAGTAGCAATTGCTTGCTTGCTGTTTGCCAAATGCCTCCAAAAGGTTTGTGAACTGCATGTGATGCTGCTGCAGGCGCGGGGCTGGGTGTGTTCACCAACCAGGCAGTGGTGCCGGGGCAGCTGCTGCTGGTGAGCCAGCCGCTGGCGAGTGTGGCGCTGCGCGCGACAGCGGTGGCTGCGGGGCCCAGCAAGCTCATCCAAGCGCTGCTACAGGTGAGGTCGAAAGAAACATAGCAACAAAGTGCTGCATCCTCAGCAGCTGTTGGCTTGTGTTGGCAGCAGTGGCTGCAGGGCCCAGCAAGCTCATCCAGGCGCTGCTGCAGGTGTGTTGGGATGAAGTGGCTGATGCATAGGTGCATAGGTGTGGGTGGTGTACACAATGTGGTGTCATGGTAGGTTTAATCTGCTGTACAATCGGTGGGGGTCACCAAACCAGCACCAGACAACGGCCTGGGCAGCTATTGGCGAATGTTGGACGGTGTGTGGTGGTGGTGGTGGATGGGGCTGCTGCAGGTATGCAGCACTGTGGTGTGCATTATGCTGCATCAGCTGTAGTGTGGTCTGTGCGGCACGTTATTACATCAACAGACCACCTGCTGAGCAGCTGGTGGTTTGTGCTGTTATTGTGTGGTGGTGTTGGGTGGGGCTGCTGCTGGTGAGCCAGCCGCTGGCGAGTGTGGCACTGCGCGCGACAGCAGTGGCTGCGGGGCCCAGCAAACTCATCCAGCCGCTGCTGCAGGTGAGGCAGATTGGTTTATTTTTATATGTGTGTGGGCTACTGCAAGTGAGTCAGGGAAGATTGGCTGATAATAGTTGTGTGTGGCGTACGCTTTGTGTCGCAACAGCTTCAGCAACAACAGCGGTGGCTTCAGGTTGGGTGCTGTGATGGACTGTGATGCTATTTCAGTGTCTAGTGCCTGTGTTGTGTTACATGATATTGCGCAAAAGCTGCAGTCTCCTGTAGGGGGGGTGCTGGTGAACAAGAAGGCAACTGCATGAGCAGCAGTTGGGATGGCATGTGGTGGTGTTGGGATGGTGGGCTGTGGCAGTGTGTGGCTGCAGGGCCCAGCAAGCTGGCAAGTGTGGCGCTCCGGGCAACAGCAGTGGCTGCGGGGCCCAGCAAGCTCATCCAGGCGCTACTGCAGGTAAGCTCAAAAAAGGTGGACGATATTGTGTGTAGGGGGGGATGACAGCGTGCGGTGGTGTTGGGTGGCGCTGACCGCGACAGCAGTGGCTGCAGGGCCAAGCAAGCTCATCCAGGCGCTGCTGCAGGTGGGGTAAATAAAAGTGGCTGATGAATTTGTGTGTGTGGGCCACGTGACAGCGTGTGGTGGTGGTAGGTGGCGGTGCAGGGGTGGCCATGTGTGGGGTGGTTTAAGGTTTGCCAATGCCTGGCAGCGTCAGCGGCTGCAGCTGCTGTATGACCATGATGCTGGCGCACCTGGCTGCTGACAGCCATTCTGCAGGAAATGCTCAACACTGGGCAGCGCCAGTGGCTGCAGCTGCTGTGTGATCGCGATGCTGCCGCACCTACTTCCTGACTGCTGCTGCTGCTGCTGCCGCTGCTGCTGCTGTTGCTGCTGGCTGCAGGAAATGCTCAACACTGGGCAGCGCCAGTGGCTGCAGCTGCTGTGTGATCGCGATGCTGCCGCACCTAGTTCCTGACTGCTGCTGCCGCTGCTGCTGCTGCTGCTGCTGCTGGCTGCAGGAAATGCTCAGCCCTGGGCAGCGCCAGTGGCTGCAGCTGCTGTGTGATCGCGATGCTGCCGCACCTGTTTCCTGACTGTGGCTGCTGCTGCCGGCTGCAGGTAATGCTAAACCCTGGGCAGCGTCAGTGGCTGCAGCTGCTGTGTGACCGCTATGCTGTCGCACCTGGCTGCTGACTGCTGCTGCCGCTGCTGCTGCTGCTGGCTGCAGGAAATGCTCAGCCCTGGGCAGCGCCAGTGGCTGCAGCTGCTGTGTGATCGCGATGCTGCCGCACCTGTTTCCTGACTGTGGCTGCTGCAGCTGCTGCTGCCGGCTGCAGGTAATGCTCAACCCTGGGCAGCGTCAGTGGCTGCAGCTGCTGTGTGACCGCTATGCTGTCGCACCTGGCTACTGACTGCTGCTGCTGCTGTTGCTGCTGGCTGCAGGAACTGCTCAACCCTGGGCAGCGTCAGTGGCTGCAGCTGCTGTGTGACCGCGATGCTGGCGCTTTTGGTCACTGACTGCTGCTGCTGCCGCTGCTGCTGCTGCAGGAAATGCTCAACCCTGGGCAGCGCCAGTGGCTGCAGCTGCTGTGTGATCGCGATGCGATCGCTCACCACCAGCGTCAAATCGAGGGCGACATTGCAACAGCAGAAGCACTGGCAGCAGCAGCAAACTCGGATGAGGCAGCTACTGCTGCCGGCTTGAAGCCTGTGGTGGATATGCGGCAGTTGCAGCAGGCAGCAGCAGGTGGCGGTCAGTTGGAGCGACTGCAGCTCACCCCAATGCAGCTTGCTGATATGGTGCAGGAATGTGCGTACACTATGGACCCTATCGAAGCACAAATGACTGCGCAGCTGCTCTCAGCTGCCGGCATCAGCAGCAGCAGCAGTAGAGGTGCAGTACCAAGCTTTGGTGCCGCGACCGCAACCTCTGGCAGCAGCAGCAGCGACGGCGGCGGTTATAGCAGTTATAACAGTTATAACGCAGGCGGTGGATCTGGCAAGGCGTGCTGTGGGCTGTGGCCGGAGCTTGCGGTTATGGGGCGGTCATGTGCTCCAAATGTGACGCTGGGCCTATCTGGTGATGGTTTGCTGGTGGTGCGCGCTGCAAGTTACTTGCCTGCTGGCACCCAGGTGGGTACTGATTAGTGTGTTGTGTTATAGGTTTGTGATAGCTACCTGCCTGCTGGCACACAGGTGCGTACTGACTGTGTTGTTGTTGGGTTTGATTATCATCTAGTAAGTGGATACCGTGTGTTGCCGTACGCCCTGCTCTTCCTTCCCGTGCCAATGGCGTATGCCTTGCTGCTGCTGCCCCAGAAAAGCTCCCGCCGCTGCTGTTGCTGATGCTTCCTGTGATTGCTTGCTTACTGGTCTTGCTGCTCCTGCCCGCCGTTTCCCTTTTGCAGCTGTTTGCGCCTCAGCTGCAGCCAACCGGGCAGCTGCTGCACCCCTTGGAGCAGCGACAGCAAGCCCTGCTGCAGGGCTCAGGCCTAAGCTGTGCACATATTACCAATCCTTCTGCTCTGCTCTGTCTTCCCGTGCCACTGCCTTATCTACTGGTGCTGCTGCGTCTGCTGCTGCTGCTGCTGCTGCTCCAGAGAACTTCCGCCATTGCTGTTGCTTATGCTTCCTGTTATTGCGTTCTGCTGCTCGCTGTTTCCCTGCCTTCCTGCAGCTGTTTGCGCCGCAGCTGCAGCCAACTGCCCAGCTACTGCGCTCCTTAGAGCAGCGACAGCAAGCCCTGCTGCAGGGCTCAGGCCTTAGCTGTGCACAATGGACAAAACCTTCTGCTCTGCTATATCCTCCCATGCCACTGTCAAATCCACTGAAGCTGCTGCTGCTGCTGCTTCTCCTGCCCCCCTTTTCCCGTGTTTGCAGCTGTTTGCGCCCCAGCTGCAGCCAACCGGCCAGCTGATACGTCCCCTGGAGCAGCGGCAGCAGGCCCTGCTGCAAGGGCTCAGGCCTCAGCTGCGGCTGCAGCAGGTGCCGCGCCCCTATCTCCCATGCCACTGTCTTATCCACTGGTGCTGCTGCTGCTGCTGCTGCTCCAAAGAAACTCCCGCGCCTGCTGTTGCTGATGCTTCCTGTTATTGCTTCCTGTTATTAATCCTTCTGCCTGCCGTTTCCCTGCCTGTGTGCAGCTGTTTGCTCCCCAGCTGCAGCCAGCCAGCCAGCTTCTACGTCCCCTAGAACAGCGCCAGCAAGCCCTGCTGCAGGGCTCAGGCCTCAGCTGTGCACCATTGAAGAACCATTCTGCTCTGCTCTATCTTCCCATGCATCACCTGTCCTATAAGCTGGTGCTGCTGCTGCTGCTGCTGCTGCTTCTCTACTGCTCTCTGTCTGTTGTGTTTGCAGCTGTTTGCGCCGCAGCTGCAGCCAACCGGCCAGCTTCTACGTCCCCTACGGCAGCGCCAGCAGGCGCTGCTGCAAGGCTCAGGTCTTAGCTGTGCACCATTGACAAACCCTTCTGCTCTGCTCTAGCTTCACGTGCCACTGTCTTACCACTGCTGCTGCTGCTGCTGCTGCTGTTGCCTGTTTCTATTGCCTCCTTGCAGCTGTTTGCGCCGCAGCTGCAGCCCACCGGCCAGCTGCTTCGCCCCTTAGAGCAGCGCCAGCAGGCCCTGCTGCAGGGATCAGGCCTCAGCTGCGGCTGCAGCATTGACGAACCCTTCTGCAATGCCCTATCCTCCCATGCTACTGTCTCATATACTCTTGCTGCTACTACTGCTGCTGGTACTGTTGCCTATTTCTGTCGCCTCCTTGCAGCTGTTTGCACCCCAGCTGCAGCCAACCAGCCAGCTGCTGCGCCCCCTGGAGCAGCGCCAGCAGGCCCTGCTGCAAGGCTCAGGCCTCAGCTGCGGCTGCAGCAGGTGCCGCGCCATCTCACATGCCACTGCTGCTGCTGCCGTTGCTGCTGCTGCTGCTGCTCCGATGATTCTCGCCACTACTATTGCTGACGCTCTCTGGTATTGCTGAACCGTATTCTGCCCCCCTTGTGCTGTGTTTGCAGCTGTTTGCGCCGCAGCTGCAGCCCACCGGCCAGCTACTGCGCCCCTTAGAACAGCGCCAGCAAGCCTTGCTGCAGGGCTCAGGGCTTAGCTGCGGCTGCAGCAGGTGTCGCGCTGAAGCAGCACTGTCAGAGCAGCAGCCGCAGCTGCAGCAGCAACTCATGGAGCTCCACAGCACTGCAGCAGCAGCAGCAGAGGCGGTGGCACATGCTGCTGCTGGCGGCCTAACCCCTGGGTTGAACCCCGACCCTGATGAGGAGGGTTTTGGTGGTGCGGCCAGCGGGGCTCAGGGTTCTGGAGGGTCGAGCTTTTGGGAGATTGCAGGTGGTAGTAGAGCTGGCAGCAGGGCCGCGAGCCCACTGCAGACTGGAGATCAGGTTTTAGAGTCGCAGGGGGGGGCTCAGGGTTCAAGCAGTGAGGACAGCTATAGTGGGGATGACTGGATGTGGGAAGGTGTCAAGGGTAAACCGCAGCCGGAAGCTGGCAGCAGCAGCAGCAGCAGCAATGGTCATGGCCGAAATGGGTCTGGGGCTGCTGCTGCTACTGGACGGGACAGCAGCAGCAACGGTGGTGTTGTGATTGCTGCTGACTATGTACCTGTCGGATCCAACCGCACAGCAGGGTATGATCAGCAGCAGCAGCAACAGGGGTATGGAGCAGCAGGAGCAGCAGCAGCAGCAGCAAACAATCAGCAGCAGTTGCGTGAAGTTGCACTTGAGTGGTTGCAGGTTCTTGTGTCCGAGCTGCTACAGTTGATGTCAGTGTCGGCTACAGCAGCAGCAGCAGAGGACGCAGACACTTTGCAGGATCAGCAGCTGCTGGTGTCTGCTGCTTGCTACAGCTGCTGGGCTGCAGTGCGACAGGCACTCGTTATAATCTGCAACAGCAGCAGCAGCAGTGGGATAGACAGCAGCAGCAGCAGCAGCAGTGAGGGGTTGCTTGCCACACAGCTGCAGTACTTGCTGACACGAGCTGACCTGGCACCTGTTACTGGCAGCAGCAGCAGCAGCAATGGTTCAGGTCTTAGCTGGCAGCAGCTGCTGCTCAGAGTTTACGACCTGGAGGTCAAAACCCTAGCTACAGTAACACCTGGCAGCCTGGACCATGTGCTAGTGGCTGCAGCCGCGGCTACTGTTGCAACTGCTGCAACAGAGACGGACAGCAGCAGCAGCAGTAACATGGTTGGCAGTGACAGCGTAACAGAGGGGTTCAGCAGTGCTCTAAACCACGCTGTAGCTGCCAAGTTTGGTGGCGTTAGTTTGCAAGGGCATCTTGAGGTGCTGAAAGCATGCGGTGCTGCTGCCGCTGCTGAGCACATGCTGCCATCAGCTGCTGCCGCCGCAGCCGCTGCTGCTGCTGCCGCTGCTGCGCAGTCTGTTCCCGCCGGCGGCAGCAGCAGCGACAGCTATGACAATGTTTACGGTAGCCACGACAGCAGCAGCAGTGCTGCCCCTGCTGCTGCTGCTGACAGCCCACAGCGGCCGTCACGAGACAACTGGCAAGATGACGAGCAGCAGCTGCAGGCCATGGCATCTGCTGCAGCGGCAGCTGGCTATGAAGTTGTTGAGGCAGATGTGGTAGTGCTTGAGCTGGACAGCTCAGTTGCTGCTGCAGCAGCAGCAGCAGTAGTAGAGCAGGTTGTTGCTGATGATGTTGAGGGTTTGCAGGAAGCAGCGGCAGCAGCAACTAATGCTGCAGGTGCTGGTGTGGAAGTTGTTGAAGTAGAGGTTGAGATTGAAGCAACAACAGCAGCAGCAGCAGCTGAAGCTGATAGTAGCAGCAGCCAGGCCTCGAGCAGCAGCAGCAGTGCTGGCGATGTTGTGTCAGGGGGCGAAGATGATTGGTGGGCTGCAGCCACTAAGTCAAACCGTTCAGCAGCAGCAGCAACGGCGCATGTGCAGGAAGCAGCGCCAGAAGTAGCAGCAGCAGCAGCAGCAGAAGCAGATCTTGTGCTCACTGAAGAGGGTTTAGAGATTGTGGTTGAAGCTGATGTTGTAGCTGATGGTGACAGCAGCAGCAGCAGCAGTGCTATGCCGTGTCAGCTGGGAAATCAAACAGACAGCAGTCAGGGTGCTGCTGCTCAGGGTGATGATATAGTCAGTGGCAGTGACGATGACTGGTGGTCAGCGTCAGCTACCAAGCGAGCATCATCACCATCACCAGCAGCAGCGGCAGCAGCAGCAGCAGCGCAGCCGCCGCCACCCAGTTGGCTGTCAGCATCTGCGCGTGCTGCTGCCGAAGCAGCCAGCAGAAGCACAAGCCCCATTCCTGGCAGCAGCAGCAGCAGCAGGAGCGTCTCACCTGCGATCAGCTTGTCATCTGACGGTGACGATCTGTTGGACGACGTTAGTAACATCGGAGCTGCTTCAGCAGCGACCCAGGGGGCCGGCTACGGCAGCAGCAGCAGTGGGCAGCAGCAGCAACAGCAGTTGGGGCCTGATGACGTGTCAATGCTGACTCAGCCTTGGCAGAGGGGCCCGCCAGCTTCCTGGCTGACTAACAGTGTTAGTAGCAGTGTTAGTGACAATGAGCTCAGCGGGGATGACTTTGACTTTGTTGCGTCATCATCGTCATGCTCGGGATCGCCCGCTGATGCTGTACAGCAGCAGCAGCAGCAGCACCAGCACCAGCAGCAACCACAGCAGCAACCACAACAGCCACCACAGCAGCAGCAGCAGAAGCAGCGGCGACAGCGGTGGTCGAGCTTGTTAGATGCTGACGGTGCAGCGGATGCACCGCCAGCTGATGCCGCGTCAAGTTGGGAGGCACATGCTCCAGCTGCTGACACTCAGCAAAGCGCAGGCGTTGCCAGCAACAGCAGTACGTTATCTGGCATTGGACAGCAGCAGTCACCCGCTGATGTGGACAGCGATGCAATGAGTATGCATGTGACAGAGCCAGATGTAGCAACGGCAAGTCAGCTCACTGAAGCTGCATATGAGGCGGCATTAGAGGCAAGCCTTGCAGATGAGGCGGCTCTAGACGCAAAGATTGCTGCAGCCTCAGAAGCACTTGCAAATGCTGCTGCCAATCTGTCAGGCGCTGCAGCTGCTGCTGCTGCTGCATCATCTGACCTGCAATCATCGGGGCTAGCAGTGAATGCGGCAGCAGCAGCGTCAGCCGCAGCAGCTGATGCATATGCGCGGATGGAAGCAGCGGTAGGCTATGACTTTAGGCGGGATAACAGTGCAGGCACAGCTGAAGCAGCAGCAGATGCTGCAGATGCACCTGCAGCAGCAGCAGCAGATGCTGCAGATGCACCTGCAGCAGCAGCAGCAGATGTGTCAGATGTAGAGCTACCGTTTGATGCAACAGACGACGACGTCATCGCATCAGATGATGAAGCAGATGAAGAAGCAGATGACGCGGCAGCTGAAGAAGTAGAGCAGGATGTGGTGTCCGGTACGGATGCTCTGTCGTTGCATGCGACGGAGCACTTGCAGCAGCTGCTGACATGGACAGAGCAGGTGTCAGGCCCACTGACACCGTCGCAACAAGCACTGGTGCAGCAGCTGCTGCAGGGCAGCAGCAGCAGTAGCAGTGCAGGCAGCGGCAGGGTGGGTGTGCTGGATGCTGATCAGGTGACCCTACTGCGGCAGTTGTTGGCCCTTGTGTGAGAGGTGACAGCAGCTACCAATAGCAGCAGGAGCAGCAGCAGCAGGAGCAGCAGCATGTAGTGACCTCGATGTAGCAGGTGTCATGCTCACTGACGACAGCACAACAAGCACTGGTGCACAGTGCAGCAGCCTTAGTGGCAGCAGCAGCAGCTACGGGAGCTCAGGCAGCAGCAGGGTGGGTGTGTTGGATGCTGATCAGGTGACTCTGCTGCGGCAGCTGTTGGGCCTTGTGTGAGGGGTGATAGCCGCCACAACCAGCAGCAGCAGCAACATAGTGACCTAGCTGGGCATGGGGAGTGGCAGCAGCTGCTGTTGTGACATGGGTCAGCGTTTCGTAAGCCGCTTATGCCAATTGACAGTTGCTTATGCCAATGATTGGCCAGATCTGGCCTGGCTGTGTATGCATATACATGTCCACCGCTTGGTATGATTGTTGTGCGGCGTAGTACAGTGGTCGTGGTGACTGGCAGCGTTGTGTGCGCAGCCCTGCATGAAGTGGTTGGGTGTGTCTGCTTGCTTTCTTGCTTTCCTTGCTTTTGTGCTAGGTTGGAGTGTCACACACTGTGCGCCAAGTTGCTACTTCTACAGGATGTCTCAAAAGTTTTGAAAACGGAATGAGAGCTGTGCCACGTAGTAGAGAGTGACCGTTAATCGATGCTGCCCACATATGAGATACATGTGCTGAGCAGCATCTGATCATGTGCTGTTTTGGCTAAGTGGGAACGTGCCAGCGTGGTGTCCGGGAGGTCGCTAGTTCAAGTCGGGGTGTGGTCAAATACAGTTCCGCGCGCGCGTGTGAATAGCCTTAGCCTTAGCCGCATGACGCGTGACGCCAAAAAGCACTTGATTGGGCTCTGTTCTTGTTTTGCAGGGGTGCTGCTGTGCTGCCAGGGCTGTATTGTGGTCCGTGCATGGCCTGGCATGCCTTCCTGGTGCCTGCTGGTCAACAGATGCTGCCTGTATCACAGCAGTGCCTTCTGAAGCTGTTCATGTGTGCTGCTGTGGTCTGGTCTGGCATGCAAAGCTACAGGTGTGGGCCTTGGTGTCATGGCATTGGGTTTTGCAGGCTGGCTGCACCTGGTGCTGGGCCAATGTGTGTGCTTTCTGGGATTTGCTGCACCCACTAAAAAGCAGTGAAAAGCAGCAGTTTTTTTTCTAAGTCCACCTGGAGGCAGATTCTAGTGATGGCATGCTCCAAACCTGAGTTGCAGTGCCTGAAACTGCAGGGTTGAGGGCAGCAGTCATGTAACTGCCATTGTGTGGCTGTGCTGCTGTGATTCCAAGCAACATACATCTGTTTTAGTGTTGAAATGCCTAAAACTGCTGGCAGCAGTCAAAACTTTTGAGACATCCTGTACAGCACGTGTAATCGTCAACAACATGGCAAGACCACTGCTGCGCTTGAAGTATGTTACCGTCCCACCCTAGATCGCTGAGCACAGGCATGTGCACCTTAGAAGGCACGTTTCGAAATCAAATAGAAGGTGACGTGCATGCACATAAACAACACCCTAAACTGCCAGTGGCATCTTCACCGCCATTGATATCACGGACTGTGATACAAACTGCAATTCATTACAATGTGACCGCAATTTATTCTCTGACTGCAAGACCCTTCTGGTGTGGTGCCACCTACTAGGTACACTCGGAGTGGCAGACTATCGCAACGGCGTGCCCAGTGCTACAACCCAATTTTTCCACAGTGGCCAAGCCACAACATCTTATTATTGTGTGTTTGAACGGCCACTGTCTTTGAAACGAGGCACACGCCGTGTGCCGGCGGCAGATTCTCACAGCAAAACAACACCGCAAGCGTATGCGGGTCCACGTAACACAAACTTCTGCTGGCAGCAGTAAGCTGAATTGCTTGCCCATGCATGCCAAGTTGCACACAGCAGCTGCTCACATGTGATAACAACTGCTTTGGCCCCATAGCAGCAGAAATCCAGTACATGCCCAATTACAAATATAATTTCTCTATAATTTCTCTATTCATGAACACTAATTTATATGACAAGGATACCAACACTATAGGCTGTGTAACTAACTAACTAACTAACTAACTATGGCATATATATAGTGATAGCATATACTATATAACAACTATAGCATATATATAGTGATTAATATTGATAAATTTATCGCCGATATTTATTGCCGACGGCGTCTTTGAAATTTATCTTTATCAAGATGCGCAAAAGTGCACGCATATTGTGCCCCTGTAGCATTGCAGGGGCACACATGGGCTACACACACAACACCACATGATACTACAGTAGCAGCATGCCACCTGCACCAAAAGACTGCATATTATCAAAGAACACCAGACATGAAGCTCCTGAACGTACCACAACACAAGTGTAACACACAGCGTGGTCCCAACTGAGCTTTGCTAGCCAGCTCTTGTCATCCTCAAGTCGTCCACAGAATCTATATAATCCACAGGTGTAGCAAGTCACGTTACCAGATACCGATCCTGAGTCTCTGTTGTCTTCTAAACCGATTGCTCAGGTGATTGAGGATGTTGATGAGTTCTTCTCGGTAGTTGCTTCTCTTTCTGAGAATGTTGTTGATGACGATGATGATGATGATGATGATGATGATGA